>JAWWEM010021500.1:0-19896 GCA_035582935.1 Ormyrus thymus | reverse complement strand
GGGGTTGACTTTAGATCAGCGGCCCGAGATAAGGCCCCTTTTACGGGGATATATACGCGCGCTTTTTTTCCACGGCGGAGAGAGGGAGCTTTCGATTTCCGCGGCGCCGGAGGGGAGATGAATGGACGCGCGAGCGAGCCTAGGAATTTTTGACGCGAGTAAAAGGGAATTTTATGACCTTATAACCTTATTTCAGGCGGGACTGAGCGAGCGAGAAAGGAGCCGGCCCCGATTGGCTCGTACGCGTCGCTCGAGATTGAAACTCGCCTGGAAATTGCAAAAGGGGGGCGTGAGAGAGAGAGAGAGAGAGGCTCTCTTTTTTTTTCCGCGGCGCATAAAGCTCCTGTTCGTCCGGGATGTAGCGGGAATTTGGTTTTGATCTGGCTGCTGACTGCCTGAAAATGACGCGTAATAACGTATTGGAATTCTAATGGCGTCGATCTTAACGAGCCTTGTTGCGAGGAGGGGTGCTTCGGTGCTTAGACGATTACCTTTTCCATTACGCATGCGATCGCGCCGGCGTTTTACCCCCCGATGAAAGCAAAATACCGAAATCGGAGGAGCTTAGCGTTTTAATCCCCTTGGTCGTTGCAGTTTTTGTAAACAACGGCCTTGTTATTTAAAGCTCTGATTATATAGAGATTTCGAAAATTGCGCCTGACCATATCGCGTTTCTCTACTTAAAGCAAACATCCTATTGCGTGCGAAGCTTGCAGGCGGCGCTTCCCCGCCGCGGCAGCGTGGAGTAAAGTGGGGAATTTTGTCTTCTAAAATTCATATTTTTCCCGGTTTTTTTTTTTTTTAAATTCATACGTCCTTCGCCTCGGCCGAGCGCGATAAGAAACGAAGCTGCGCATTTTCAGAGTCAAAATGCACGCCCTCGGGCATGCATCCTCATTTGCTTTTTTCGCGTACAACCGGCGCGGCCCGCCCGCTAATAAAGTATACGTTCCGGCCGAAACGGTATCGCTCTTTTTTTTTTCGCGGCAAAATATCGTTGTATCCCAGGCTGTTATTTCTGCGACTCCGAAACATTTTGCAAGTTTTTTGCCGAAAGCGGGAGATGCATTCACTTTCGGCTGGTTCGGCAAAATTTCAATCAAGCAGTTTCGGTCGTTCGCTCGATTTTCGAAAATTTCGAAAAATTTCGAATGATTGTCGCCGACGAGCTGTTAACATTATTAAAATAATTTCGAAAAAGGAAGCCCTAAAGAAAAGTGCAATTTTTAATCCATTTCCTCGCAAGAGACGGCGGCAGACTAACGAATTCCTTCTCTCCCCCGGGGACGTTTTTTCTCCCTTCGAAGCCGCGTCCTCTCCATCGCGGGGGAGGGGCGTTTACGCTAATAGCCTCGCGGCGGCGCACCTGAAGACGTCGTTCCGCATTAATACCCCAAGCGGGAGACGTTTCCTTCGTAAATATACACGCGAGCCGAGGCGAGAGAGATAGAGTGCTATTCGAAATTCGAGAACTTGTCAAATTATTCTCGCGTTGGCAATTTGCGGGCTTGACGCCCGAGCCGTCGATTTCCCATCCGTCGCGCATTTCCATCTTCGCGGCTCTCTCCGGCTCCGCTTCTTTTTTTTTCTCCTCCTGCCGCGGCGAGCTCCTCGTTTTTTCCTCCGCCTGCATTTCAGCGACACTCCCGGCGACGCCGGGCGCTAAAAGCGCGGAGTGCGCGTGTAAGTGTGCACGTATACGTACGAGCAATTTCCCCGAAGTCCTCATTTGCGCCGCTGGCTAAATCTACTTTCCCGCCGCTTTCTTTATCTCGGCTTTTGAATGAGCGACTTGTTTCTTACTTTTTCGGGCTTTCGTTTATAAGTAATGCCGGGGGATCAAGGAATTGCTTGAAAGGAAATTTCAGTCGGATTCAAAGCAAGTTTGATTGAAGCGAGCTGGCGCTGAATGCTTTGCTTCAGTTTAGAAAGTCAATATTCGCTCGTTCAAGAAATTTAATGAAGCAAACTTAATCTTGGGCTTTTATTTCCCCGCGTCTTCTGATCGTTCAAAATAACGCTCGCAACCTCCGTCGCGAGGCAATTTCCAAATTTAGTCCTTTAATTAAAAGATATTGAAAATTGGCACTCCAGCCCCCGGATAGAAGAGCGCCTCCCCCTCTCGGCTCGCGGCCTTACATAAATTTCGAATTCATCAAAATTCCTCCGCAAAGCAGCGGCAGCAGCACAAGTCGGAGGAGATCGAAGCCAGGATCGAAGGAGGAAAGAAGCAGCGCCGTATCCATCGAAATCTCCCGCCGACCTACGCAGGGGTGCGCATAAAGAATGGGAGCACGAATTTTTCGCCGCCCGAGCAGAGAGAGAGAGAGAGAGAGGGACTCATCGCCCGTGTTTGTCGACGGTATGGAAAAGACGCGCGGCGGAGAGATAATCGAAGGGCGCCCCCGAAATATATCTATCGCGGGGGTGTATACACACGACGGAGGGGCGGAGGCGAAACGGCGCTCGTAAAAACCTTGATCCCCTTATCGCTAACGGCCTTACTTCCGCGTGTGGATTACCGTCGGGCGCGAAATCCCGAAGCGATATCAATAATGCGCGCGCAGGCTGCGCTGCTCCCGTCGGTCCGTCCTTCTCGCGGCGCGCTGCGATAATTGCTGGAGCGGAGTGAAGCTTCGCCGAGGCTTGCGATATTTTTTCGGGCCGTCGAGCTGAAATAACAAACTCCGCGCAGAAAAATAATCGCGCTGCCTCGAGCCCTTGGGGAATCAGTCGATTGTTTACAGAATGCAAGTAGTCTCGAAAATTTTCGATTCGGCGCTTAGTCAAAGTTGGCCGGAGAGGGCTGAAGCTGCGCGAGGACTCGCTCGCCGGGATACGGCTTTCAATTTCTCAGGAGTGCGGAAGCTTTATGGATACACGAAGAGAGAGGACCGGAGGAGGCGGCGGGGGAGGGCAGGGATCGCGCGAACTGCCAACGCGGCAGATCGATACTCGACCTCCGCCGTGCGCCCTTTCCTCGAGTACGTTCTAGGTGCTTTGCCCTCTTCCCTCACTTTCGTAATCGCAAAATTGATGCTTTTTGCATTCGCCTGCTTTCTCGAACGTCGAATGGAGACTTTTGCGTGGAGAGCTCCTGGATTCGGCAGAATGGGAGCTGCTTGATTATTCTTATGGTCGCGATGATAAAAATCTAATTTAATCAACAAATGCTGGTGCGGAAGCAGAGTGAAAAAGGAAATGATAGTGCGTTGGCCGCGGAATGAAGCGAAAGAAAACATGTCAATTAAAAAATTATTTGTTTTATTATCAAATATTGGTTTCTCGTAATTTAAAAATATTTTCACGTTAAAAATGAAGCCTGTGTAAGTTTATGAAATTCTGGCGTGCTGCATTTTACGCAAATATTTTCGTTAATAAGCTTGCACATATGTTTGAACAGAATGTAAAAAAAAAAATTTTAAATTAAATTTTAATCCAGTCAGCTAAGTACATGTCAACGGTTAATAACCTTCACTTGGAGGTCGCCTTCAATAATTATTAAATTAATAAGTATCACAAAATTCTAGTTATACATAGAAGCAGCACTGCAAACGTTTACGATGCAAAGAGTCAGAATTCTTGAAAATTCTCAAAAATCTTCGAGCCCTCGCGCGTTTAATAATGGCAAATTGTTATTGCACAAAAGCAGCTGGAAAAAGTGCCGCCCGCATTTGAAAGCTGATAACTGAGTATCGGCGAGCTCATCAGGCACGCGGCTGTGCGTCCAAAGAATTCCATTTCCAGTGCATTTCAGCGAGCCGGCGGCTCCGCAAATAAAGCGCATTAGTCGCGGATATGCGCGCTCTGGCTCAGCGCGAGGCCAAATCGTATTATCGGCTCGCGGGAATAAGGGGCAGGAGAGCAAGAGGGGGTCGGGAGGTGGGGAGGGTGGGAGGAGGGTGGTAAGAAAAAGCCGAGGACGCGGAGCTTGAAAATCACTGCGAACAGGTGCCGCGAATACGCCTACGCCGAGACGAAGCTAGACTGAAAGGCGTCTCCGTACATCCCATTCTCTCTCGCTCTCCTCGGCGCGTTATACTTTCGGCCGGCGCAGCCACGCTGTATAGAAATACGCGCATTATGCGTCAGCCGACGGTCGTTTCAACCCCGGCATTATATTCGCTGCTGCAGCAGCAGCCGCCTCTCAAGACGTCGAGCGGCGCTGTTTTTTCTCCGCCTCGCTGCTCTTTCCTTTTTTTTTTTTTTTTAATAAAGAAAAAATATTACACCCTGCAAGCCTCTCCTGAGAAAGAGAGAGAGAGAGAGGCAGAGAGGTGCGTAAGCTCAAGAGGTTATTCTTTCCGATTTTTTGCGCCTTTTTTTTAATTAAGTTAGATGGGGTCGATAAAATTACTTCGGGGCGCTGCGGAATTATTATTTAAATTTTTTGGTATAGAATTTTCGTGGGCCAGGCGAGCTGTTGCGCAAATTTCCCGCGTCGTGCGTTGTATTTTAGCGTGATTTTTCCGGCATTTGCTTTCACCGAGCTGGACTCAAGAGCGGTAAAGTCGGCGAGTGATGGGCATTGTAATATAAATGTAAAATGTAATTTTTCTTGTTTTAAATTATTCTCGAGGAAAGGCAAAAAAAAAAGAAAAATTATCCCTCCGGATGAAAATTAATTCCACAGTTTAGCAGCTTTTGTTTTTAATTAATCAGCAAGTCCAAAGTTTCCGGGCGAAGCAAAGCAAAAAACTCGTCAGATATAACTAAAACGCTCTCATCAGGCGTTCGACAGGAACTTTAATTAAACAAGCTTGCGCACAAAGCAGCAGCGGCGGCATTGCTATCGGCCGCTCGCAGAGCCCGAAATTCTATATAATGCCATTTAAGCAACAACCGCGGCAGCTATTAAATTATTAAGAATCAATTAATTACATTGTTTCTCCAACTCGGCGCGCGGCCGCGGGGACTCAATGGCAAAACAAAAACAATGCCGCGGCAGCAACTCGAACGATAAATTATCCCGAGGAGAGGGAAAAAGAAAGAGGAAAAGGAGAGAGAGGCGAATCCGAGACACGGCGGTGGCTGCCTCGGCTGGCCCTCGTCCAATTTTGGGCGTTTCGCCTCGCGGACAGCGAAGAGACGGACTCTCTCTCTCTCTCCCTCTCTCTCTCGCTCTCGCTCTCTTTCCCCCGCTGTTTTTCTCGCTTTCGCCTTAGCACCCGCGTGCAAGTCGTGATATATAGAGCTCTATATCGGGGTCACGAAAAGGAGTTATGCGCTAAGTAAAACGCCGGGTTTTCGGCCCGCTCTTTCGCTTCGCTCTCCTCTCCGCCTCGGCTGCTGCCCTACTAAAGGGGGATATCTGCTTTTTCTTTTTACACTCTCTCTTTCTCTTTCTTATAGCTCCGCTCGCCACTCTCGCGCATTACGGGAGAGCCTTTTTCTGCCTGCCTCTATTCCGGACTCTCCGTAATGAGAAGAGAGTCGTGATTTCGGCCGAAGGCGAGAGCGGCTGCGATTTTGATATGCACCTCTTGCCCATAAATTTCAATTAATTGACGATTTACCGCGGATTTTGCTTTTGAATAAATGCACGGCGGGCGATAAATAATTTTTAAATAGATAAATGCTTGATCCTCTGATTAAGGTCCAATTGAAAAGTGTCACAGAAACTGGTTATAGTTACTTTCGTTTGACTTTTTTTTTGCCGAGAGGATCGGAATAAATTTTTATTCATAAAACAAATAAAACTCTGCATACATTTCCATTCATGTTTTGATTAAATAAAAAACGAAAGCCGTAACGAAAGCCCAGTTTTTATAGCTGCATTTTTGCTCAAAATCGAAGCTATAAAGTTAGTTTACTTGAAATCACGTTGTTTCAATCTCTTTACGCAGGCTTTTTTTTTATCTCGCGGCCAGATCCGCGGATCATCGCGGGGCCAGATTAATTTAAAATGATTCCTTCAAAAAGGAATATTCTTTTGATATTGAAAATCAGAATCTTTTGATCATCCGCGGCGGAGGGGTGGTTACAACTGACGAGCGCGGGCGAGTTTCCCGTTGAAAATTCCGCAAGCACGGCGCAAAAAGGGGCGAAAAAGGCGCTTCCGGTGAGATATTCTTCCGGCGAGCGATCCCGCTCTCTCTCTCTCTCTCTCTCTCTCTTTCTCTCTGCGATAATATTTATGCGGGCGCGAGTAGTGGTCGCCGCGTTCGGGCAGACTCGTCGCCTCATTAGAATTGCAAATTGCGCCGTGGGTATTTTCAAAACGAGTACTTTCCGATAATAGGCCTGTTCCGAGGCGCGCAGCCTCCGTCCCCTACACACACACACACATATATATATATAATCTTTTTTCTCTCCTCCCCGCCTTCATTAAAATTGATGATTCGGCTTTTTGTTGCGGGAGTGTTTAAAGAAAATATGCGCTTTTTCGCCGCGGCCGATGAAAAGCAAGCATGCGTCGGAGTTTTATTGTTTTCCTTGCGGGATAGCTCGGACAGACGAATAGAAAAATAATTGCGCGGCGTCGAGGTTTGGTTTCTGCGCCACTGCCGAGCGGTTTTTTGCCGCGGTTCAAGATTCATACGCCGGAGTGGACGTTCGATGAGGATTTATCGCTCGGGCGGGAAGGGGTAATTTTTTATAAATTTTAAAATTTCACCGAGTTTTTCTGCATTAGCAGCTGCAAAATTGGGTTCGCGTGAATTTTACGGATGCGCGTAGAATTGGTTTTGTGGGGCATCGGAAATTGAGCAAGTCATATTTTCCGGGCCGTTGGAGAATAAATATTTTTGACGCTAATTCAATTATGAAGCAGCTTTGTGGTTTCTTTTAATTAAACTTTGGAAGACGCTCGTATCGTTGTACAAACATGTGCGTTAGGAACACGAAGATTACAAAAAGTGCGTGACTTATTGATTGGACTCGAAATTCATTTAGCGTTACGTATTAGTTTTGCGTTACATTTTCTAATTTATCAAGTCGAGTTTAGCTTCGGATCTATTAGACCCAGTCTTGGAAAATAATGCGATTAAGAAATTAATTGCTACAAAGTTGATGAACGACTGTTCCTGCATTCCGAAGAGTTTGTACTTTAAGATTGATGATTCCGAGGGTACTTCCATTCGTTTATACTATTAAATAAAATAAGATAAATTGGATTACTCTGCCGCCTGAAAAGTTTCCAGCAAAGACAAAGGCGGAGCGCACCCAGTCACCGTTTATTCCAAGAATCGCGCTAAATGCTCGCTCGGCTGCGATTCCAAGAAACTCGCCGAGCTAACGATAATTCACCGATGCAATTTCGAAACGGAAAAAGCCGTGCAAAAGTCGACGAGGGAAAAAATTAGCGCGTATCGAGTTCCCGCCGTGCGCAGCGGTTAACAAAACTAAAAATACAGCGTCTGTTTGCTTTATTTTTTTTGATACGAAGATTCAATTGAAAATAAAATCGCAAGCAGGCCGGAGGAGAGGGAGGGAGATAAAAAATAGCAATCGCGCCAAATCGAGTTTTATGTTTCCCCGGCCGCGCGGCCGCGAAATCGAATACTCGCGCGCGCGGCGAGAGCCCGCGAAATTTGTCCGAGCGCAGAGCGCGGCAGCCTCTCCCTCTCTCTCCTCTCCGCGAATTCGATAACGCAATCGCGCTCTCTTCTCGTTTACTCATTGATTTATACGCGTCGCTCCTTTCCGGCGGCGGGGTTCGGAATATTCGCGAAAAAGCGGGCGCGCGCTCCGCTGCATTTGTCAACGTCGACCCAGTGCAGCTCGGCGGCGGCGGCGGCGGCGTCGGCTCGCGAAAATAGAAAAATCCCCCACCGATCTCTTCTGTTTTCGGTCGTCGCGCGCCGCCTAAGAACCTTGTGCCAATTTCGTGGCTGCCGCCGCCGCCGCCGCTGCTTCCACGAAGAAGACCAAAGGGAGGTATCTATTATTCACATGGCGTCGGGCGCGAGGCTTGCGGACACGTAATTGTGAATATTTTTGCCGCATTTGCGCTGTCGCTCAAGCCGATGGCGAACGTCCAATTGTCGATCTTGCCCGCCAAGCTCTCTCTCTCTGTCTCTCGTCCCCGTCGAAGATGCGAAATGAAAGCCCGCCGTTTCTTCTCTCGCTCCAGTTACGAAGGGGAATGCCGAAGCGAGTCTCGCTGATTGACGATTCTCTAGCCACTGTATTTTCGCTTCCTCGTGGAAGCCGCCGCTCTCTCTCTCCCGCTGTAAAAAGAAGAATGATCGACGGCTGCCTCATCTTTTTTTTTTCTTTTTTCGTGCGAGCGACAATATTCCCCGAGCTCGGAGATATTGATGGGATGTAAGATCTGAGGGAAAATTCTCTTTGACGGATTCAAGTTATTGATGGCTCTTATTTATGAATGGCGTAACATTCGTCAACTTTCGAATTGTATTAACGTTTTTATTAGCGGTACACCGCCGTTTCACCACTCATTATGGGTTCGAAATAATTTTATTCGTATTCGTATATTTGTCAAACATTATCAAACGGCATTGCGAATATATTTTTAAAATATTTCGCTATTCCGTAAAGTTTATCTTTTTTGTAACACTGCGTCTTGGATCAGCCACACGTATTGACGAGTGTCTTCGCGTAAGGTTTCCATCGAGACAGATTTCCCGCATAAATCGAAAAATTCAAATTCCTCGGATAAAATCCGCGCTCGTTTGCCGAGCGCGGCAACAGCTCGTCGGTATCACCGGCAGGCCTCAGAGTACGCGCTTATACCTTAGGCGGGAAACAGAGCCGGCGCACTCGTTAATGGATTGCATTAATAATGGCGAGAGGCAGCGCGGCGTGCCCGCCGCTTTGCTTAGACCCGAGAGCTCGCGCGCGCGTCAATTCGCCGAGACGCAGCGCCTGCCGCCGCCGCCGTCGCGCGTATTCCAAGGCACGTTTCTCGAATTGTACGCGCGCGTTCATTGCTCCGCCTCATTATCAGGCCGCGGGCGTTTTGTCCCGCACAAGCGAATTGCCGTGGCGCGCGCCCGCTTGAATGTCGCGCGGCGCCCCGCCCCTAACGAATTCAATGGCTTGCGAAGGGCCGGATTAGAAGAAAGCACACGCGTGTACAGCTCGCCAAAGCGGTTTTCCTCGCTCCGAGCTACGAGCGGGAATTCGCCCCCTCAAAGCTGCGGAATGCGGAGAGGCAGTAGTATCGAGCTTAATTGTTTAGCCAAAGTCGATTCTTTGTCACGGTCGAATCTAATCAAGCATGTATTTTGCAAGGTGGTTTTTGACCGACGTAAAAGCTTCGAAGGACTGCGCAATTTCGGATATAATGCAGCGGCGCGCGCTTTGTTTTACTTTCCGCGATTTACGCAGGAAAATAAATGTAAACATCGTAATATGCGTGTTTAGTTTGACCGGGATAAATGCGCGCCTACAGCCAGGTGTGGATTAACCAAAAAAAAGCATTTGCAGCCCTCGGCCCGTTCCAGCACACGAAATTCCGGACAATAACCATCGGGCGAATGTGCGCGGCCGACGAAACAGATTTCCGCGCGGAAAATACGTTCGCCGAAAAATCCGGCACCTTTGATCTCGGCACTTTTTCGAGTTTTTCAATTTAGCGCCTTCGCACTATTTTCCATTACGCCCTCTTTTTTGCAGAGAGAGAGAGAGAGAGAGAGAGGGGGGGGGGGCGCGAAACTGCTGAAAATAGAGAATGGAGAGAAGCCGAAGGAAAATTGCGCGCTCACGAGGCGCAGTCCTGAATATCGTCGACGCGGGGCAGAGCACGTCGCGTCGGGAACGGCGCTACGCGTCGTCCCCTCTAAACGGAAATCAATGCCGCGCCGATTACCCGAGGCGCGTATTTCGCGCCGCGCGGACCCATTACCCTTCGCAGAGGGAAAGAGGAACGTGACCCCGGCCGGGAATACGCGTGGGAACTCAATTTTTCGAGACAAATTCTCGAGCTGCTTTCGGACGGTATCGTCGCGCGCGGCGCGCCGCCTGCCGGTGTCGCTGCCGCTGCTTTTATTTCAGTTGTTGGTATATCTCGGCTCCCTTTTCCACGAGCGGAGAGAGCAGGTCGGACTTTTGTCTTTTTACCCTGATCGCTCTGTTCGTCTCCGGGGCTGGAGTATTAAAGTTAATCTTGTCCCCGGGGATCACGAAAAATTCGTCCTTCTCGTCCTCCTTTCTCTCTACGGTGGACGAGCTGATCTGTGCCTGTCTCGAGGACTTATTCTTCTGCAAGATATTTGATGCTGCCGTTGAGTGCTGTGTATTTTCTCGAGCCTGCAAAAAATAAAAATTGAAAACTTACTTCGACACTAATAAATTGGAAAAAAAAAACAGATGTAATTCTGAAATTAGAAATATTCATTTGGAACGTGTAGAATGCTTGCATTTGAAAACAAAACACGAACCTTAAATAATCCAGCAAAAATATTCGACGACTGCCGGATTCATCATCCGGACGACTAATAGCACCTCATTTTCAAGATTAAAAAAATCGAACGCAGCTCCCATCCACTTCCTTCCTCGAAAATCTGCAGCCCCGGCTAACTTTCCTCCCTCTCCGCCAGCGGAGCGCAACTAATCCGAACTTTTTGCAATCAAGTTCCCCCTCCCCCCCGGCGGCCGCCTCGAAACTCGGCGAAAAACCAAAAGCCGTCACAAATATTTACTCCCGGCGAATGCAGAAAAAGGGAGGAGAGGCTCGCGTGGGGCTTCGATTCGTCGGCGATGCCGCGCCGCGCGCGGCAAGGCGGAAAGCGCAGCCGGGTAAGGGAGACAAACGGTGCGTCTTTGCCCCCTTCATTATTCCTGGGTAAATAGCGACCGGTTTTAATTACGGGCACCTCCGCGCGCTCTCGACTGTATCCTCCGTTTGCTTGTTATTTGCCGGCTTTGCACGCGCGCCCCCCTGGAGTTTCTTAGCGGCGCAGACTTGGTTAAATAGGGGTCGCGCGCAGCTCTTTTTCTTTATCTTGAGCGCATTTTCTTATAATGCGGGGGGGCAAGGACCGCCCGGCCGAGTCGTCCAGGAAATAAAGATGTCTTTATTAGAAGTTCCGTCGGGCGCGCGCGCTTCTATTCCCTTTGTTTTTCTTTCCTGCTTTGTGCGAAACAGCTAATTATGCGAGGCTGCTCGCCGCCGCGAGAGACGGAGAGCTAAGGGAGATCCCCTTTAGGCGAGAGCGACTCTGAGTTGTAGGCGTCATCAGTCAACTTTATGGAGATAAAATTGCGCAGTTTAAGCAGAGATATTATATTTTCCGGAGCCCGATTTTTATTCCGATCTTGATTACTTTTCTTGCGGATTAATTTATAACCGATTCTTAAGCTTAGGTGTAGTAGCTGTTAAACCCGATTTCCGCAGATTTTGCAGGCGAGCTACTTGTACGTAAGCATTGCGCGATTATGAAAGTTTTTACGATCGAATCGGTTAAATTTATTCGAGCATAATAACAAGCGCAGCGCGATAAATCAACGTTTTCTTCCCATGCAAAGAACCCGTACAGCAAATCAAGTTAATACCGATAAATCACTCGACGGAGAATTTAAGAGGCTGCGTAAATATCGCATAAAACATTCTTCATTGTCCCTTCCCAGAGCAGCTCCCTCTCTCTCTCTCTCTCTCGTTCTGTCCATTTGAAACGTAGTTAAGCCGTCGGGGGCGCGACACATTTTTCGAAAATCTCGCGCACATTCTTCTTCCGGCGCTCTTTTTCCCGCTCTCTCTCTCTCTCGCGCAGCGCCCAGTGATTAATCGGCGCTTATTACACTTTGCCGGCGCCGCTGTACGCGCGCGCGTTCGCTTTTTTCCTCGCTCTCCCTCTTCCCCCGGCGGCTCGCGCGTCAGCTCGCGTGTCGCGGCGTAATCATTGCGTCTCGTTTTTCCCGCCGCGCGCAGCTACGTTTGTCGACGCATATTGTGTTATAGGTGGCGGCGGCGCGCGCGCTTAATTTGCCACCCGCGAGGGAGGGCGCGAGGCGCATAAGCGGTGTCTTTTTAATTGCGCGGCCCGTCGCACGCGCGGGCATAAATTACGCTCATTATCCGTTAACGGCCGGCTATTAGGAAAGCCGAACTGGCTGCGTCCCGGTCTATGTGTACTGATATTACGGAGTGTCATGACCTCTGCCCGGTCTTAATTCCTCTTACTTTTCCGCCTAACGATCCTGTCCGCGCGAAATCTCTACCATTTCGTCAAAGGGGAACGACCTGCTCGCAGCGAGGCGCCCGCAAGAAAAGAGAAGCGCTTGATTTTCAGCTGCCATTTTTTATACATATTCGGCCTTGACAGAAAACAGTCGTGCGAGCGTCCGCATTCCCCGTCTCCGGTCGTTCCACTTCCGAGAGAGCGGCGCGCCTGTCCTTCGCACCCTCCGGCGCAAATAGCCGAAAATGTCCGTCGGCCTGTCACTTAGCACCCCAAGAAGTAATATTTCGCCATCGGTCTAAAGAGGGGCAGCGGGGGAGGGGCGAGAGCGAGAAGGAGGAGCGATCTTTACAAAGGCGGGAAAAACGGCGTTTCCCTTTTATATCGGAGGCGAATATTTTCCTACGGGCGCGCTCTCGCTTGTGCACGCGCGTGTGTATATTTCGCGGACTCGGCCGAGCGTCAGTCTGAATAATACATGTCCGCTGCAGACTGTTTACGTGCTCTGACGTCTCGCCCGAGAGAGAGAGAGAGAGAGACAAACGTCTCCGACGCAGCTGATGCTCTCTCCGGGCGAGCTATTTTTCTTATTCGGCAGCGCGCGCCGATATTTCTCTCCTTTCTTTATGTTTCGCTTGTCGTTTTGCCGCCGCTGCCGCTGCCGCTGCGCACCTTTTGTATACATACGGAAATGTTGACTGGTTGTCGGTCAGCCGGAGGAAAGGAATTTGATGAGGCGCGTGTGAAACAGTCAAGTGCATGTACGTGCACCGTGAAAATGTCAGCCGCGCTCTCTGACTCTTGTCGTGAATTGATGCGCCAGCCGTCCATTCCTGGAAGGCGCGAATAAATATTCGGTTGTTTCGCTTTTCAAAAAAGCCCGGCGAGCGTTAATTTCGTCGTAATGCACCGGTAATTTCGGAACTATGTTCGAGCTGCCAATAAAATCTCGTTTTTATTGGGCTATATTCATTAGGATGAATGGGAACGTTTTGACGCCCCAGTTAGACAATTGGGCAACGCTTGTCTATTTACCAGAAGCGTAAAATATTTCATTTAATTTTTAGAACCTGCGTGATTTCTACATTACTCAGTATCAGTATTTTATTTCTTTTCAAAAACGATTTTATTCCCTTTACTATCGCAGTCGGTATAGAAAAATAGGACAAATCAGGCAGCACGCGGAGACTCCTTTAATTAGTCCATCATAATAAACAACCTAATTGAACCAAAATTATATTTCGTTTTGATTGATCATTCAAACTCTAAATAATGAAGCATCAATCAAGGACGCATCAGCTAAATCAACACGTCCAATTTGCCGTTACAGGTGATCAGCCCTCAGAACGGCGATGCAGTAACCATCAGATAAAATCGCCGCGGGGCAGCGAAAATTCATCTCGCCGACCGGTAAGTGAAAACCGCAGCCGCGAACCTCGACATTACCATCAGCGCGGCCGATTTCTCCAGGCCGCGGCGCGCGCCGGAGCGAAACGAAATCCGCCGGGGTCGTTAAATCGCCGCGGCGGCGGCGGCGGCGGCGCAAAAACACGGCTCGATATATATTAGCGTTAATAAAGCGCGAGGATTCATCCGGATGGCAAATTTTTTCGACTTGAAAAATCAGTAAAGTTGGCCGGCATTCCGATGAGAAACGACTCTTTATCCCCCACTGCGCTCCTCATCTCTCCGCTCGGTAAAGCCCTGTAACAGGGTTAGCCGCGCTATGAATAAATTTGGCTGCGCCAACGCTGCCGCCGCCGCCGCCGCCGTCGACGACGACGACGACGACGATGAAATTACGCGGTGCGGCTGCTACGCTGCCGGCTGCGACGACGAGTAATGTATGTTACGCGCTATGATTTGCGCGCTACCCAGCAATTCATTGTTCTCCTCCGCGACTCTCCGGTATATACGTATATACGTATATAAGCGTATTTTTCTTTCGACGCACTGGACTGTGGAGCTTGATCTTCTGCTTGACTGGCCGGAAATTGGTTTTTTCCCCCATCTGCGGGGCAGCTTAATTGTTTTATAGGCGGGATATGACATTTTTTAGCCTGGAAAAGTTCGTTATTTTTTTCTGCAGACAAGTTCGTAACGCAATGTCGGTACTTGGGAAATCCTCTCTAAATTTTAATCTCAATTTTAAGGCCATTACGATTTTTGCATCGCGGACTTAATTCCCTGAATTTTTCTCTCCCTTTAGAATATATATTTTTGAACGTTGGTCATTTTTATCCATGAAATGGTTTAATTATTTAAATAAATATTCAAAGAGCAAAGAACAAAGAGTAAAATAACGAAAAATGGACGTTACATGTATTTAATTGCGTATTTTAAATCTAGAAATATTAATTAACTGTAATAAAAAATGTTAAATATTTGAAAAAAGCCGTGCGGAAAATCCCCTCCTCCCTCTCGTTTAGCCCCGCTGAATACTCGTCTCCTCCGTATTCGGCAAAAGAAAATTTAGTCCGTTCGGACTGCGGTCGGGCCGCTGCCAATTTGCAATCTCGCCTCCCTCCCCCTTAACTAACCGTCACGACAAAGCGACATCGGGCAACTTTGCAGCGCGCGATGCATTTGTATGCGGTCGCGATCCGCCTTTGAGCGAGCGGCGCGCGATTGTATAAGGTGCGCGGGAGATCGGCGTGCACGCGTACGTCACCTTGCCGCCGAGGCGGCCGATGTGTCTGCAGCGCCGGCGCGTAATTGATCTAATTACCTTTCGTGCGTCGACGCGACGTCATTATACCCCTCCCACGCCCCCTTCCGTAGGCGGGCGAGAGGCTGAAGGCTTGGGCGGCGCGCGGAGGTGTCGACGAGCGAGGAACTTTGACGAGCGAGCCGCTGATGAATTTTTTCTTTCCTCGAGACTGTTGATTACAAGTAAGCAAGTCGCTGTTTGCCTTTCTAAATGCACGTGCCGAGGAGAAACACGGTGTAAATAAATTATTCGAAACGAACCGTGTTTTTGTTTAATTTTCTTCCTCGGCGTCGGCTTCTGGAATAATTTTATTGTATATACAGGGTTGCTTTGTTAATAAGGCTATTTGTTTATGCGCGTTTAATGAAAATCTTCTTGGCTTTGCAGGCTGCAGTAATCAGTTTTCGGCGGAACGAATTTTGGGGTTCGTTCGAACGTGCGCGAAACCCTAACTTAGGAATTATTAATTAAACTCGATTATTTCTCTGCGCAAAGTTGCGGGAGACGCGAGAATCGCGGGCAAATTCTGGAGCCCCGCGCGCGCTCGTCCAAGTTCGCGGCAGAGATTCCTTATAAGTAATTTACGGGAAAACCGAAGCTCTCCCAAGGGAGTTCGTAATGCATAAAGAAGTTTTGCACCGAAAAGCCCCCCCCCCCCCTCCCCGTGCAGCCTTTGACGCGCGACTGCGATCCTCCTTTTTTAGCCGGTCTATTTAGAAGGGCGCCGATCCCGAGATTTATATAGCGCGCAGGCGCGAATTAGCCCCCCCGGTAAGTGTACTTGCCAGAATCCAATCAGTATCAGGGCGGCAAATATCTTTTTCTTCTCTCTGTTCAACTTTTCTCTTTGTCCCTTTTTCTGCATTGCTTTTCACCAGGAAAGAAGAAGAAGAAGAGAGAGAGAGAGAGAGAAAGTTCTTTGTTTGTTGTCTTCCCGATTCGCCGAGAACTTGCCGAGGTGCAGAGCGAGGCAGAACTTGGCGAAATGCTTCGCGAACGAGATTTCGTTGTCAGGAATTCCTTTACGCGGCATTTTTGTACCGCCGCCGTAGTCGCGTCTTTCTACGTTTCCTCTTTCATTCTTTTTCCTTCCCTTTGCTCTCTCTCCCCCTCTCCTGCTCTAATTGCAAATGGCGTACCGAAGTTTCGAAAATTCGTGTTTGTTTATTTTTCTGACGTTAAATTGAAGTGCACCAGGATTAAAGTACGCGCTCTGTTCTCATTGAATAACGTTCTCCCTCTTATTGCATTTCGCTGCTATCAATGAAAACATTCTCCGCGACATTGTTAAAAATCCCCTTTTCAAGCATCAGCACAATTAGATAATTGACTTGTACTTAATACTTTTGTATGAGATTTTTATGCACGCCGGAGCAAATTGTTTCCTCGCGCACGACCAGAATAACAAACGCGCGTCACCTGCATCGGTTTAGCAAATTTGCATATTCTCCGGCGGAATTTTACTTTAAAATGCCGAGTCCATTTAAACCCTCTCTCGCTTCTTTTTTGCAGCTCCGTCCGAATGAATTGCCGGCGAGCCTCTTGAAATCAAACCCCCCCGGAGCTTCACCTAAAAAAGTCGGCGAACGTAAAAGGGGAAGGTCAGCAGGGCGCGCGCTGCTCGCAGTCTGCCTTCGCCCGACTTTCATCGGGCCAGAGAGACGGAGACGGGGCGAGGGCAGGCGGAGAAGCGGCGGCAAATAGTTGCGGAGTATCTCTCCTGCCCTTCCGTATATCACTCTTATGTACCTTCGCTCGAGCGCACACGTACGTAGGAATGTACGCGGCTGCACTTGCCCCGGAACGGTCTTGTTGGCTTAGCCATGAACACCGGGGAGAGGGGAGGGAGAGAGAGAGAGAGAGAGAGCGAGGCGGTAGATCACGCCGCTTGTCCCCGCACCGAAAATGTCGCGGAAATGCGCGCAGCCAGAAGAGAAAAGGGAGAGAAGATGCATTTCTCCGCCATCCCCCCGCTCTCTCTTTCTCTCGCGCGCGGAAGGAGGCTTTGATTGCTCGCCGCTTTTAGGCGATAACTCAACCCGGCCGCGCCGCTCCGGAATATCTGTTACGTACTTGCCGCTGCCGGAGGCTGCCGGGCTTTTAATTCCGCGATGAGCGCGAGCGAGAGCTTTTTTCGTGCTTTCGATTCTTGGAATAAATAAATGAGCTGTAATATGAATAGCGAGCAATGGCCGAACCTCCGGGTACTTTCATTGTGGGAAACGAATTCGATGCGATTACGATCATGAATGCGGATAAAATGATGATAGTGCAGGCGTGCAATGAACTATTGATATAGAGCATTATTGAGCGGTCGGTATTCGGTCGCAGTTAATTAAAAGTAAGTTCATTTAAAAATTTTATTCCAGCAATAAGCACTCGCGTATAATTGGAAAAAAGCAAGTTTGATGTTATCGTAGCTGAGCGAGAGTCTGAAGCTTGCGAGCCAAGTGAAATTCGACAAAAGCCAAGTGACATTGCCCCCTCCTCCTCCCTGGCGAAAAGTAAATTTTTGGTAAAAGCCGATTGTCGATTTTCATTGCTCCCCGTAAAAAGGCGAGCGCGGCCAGCATTCATCTCGCCTTTATTAAAATACATAAAATATTTCTGATTCGCGAGAGAAAAAAAAGGAGAGGGGGAGTGAGCATTGGTTTCAAGGATTTCCGATAAATCCGGCGCCCCTTCCTCTCTTTGTGGAAATTCAGCCAGTAATCCCCGACTAGTAGTTATACGCCGTATAACCGAAGCGCGCCGGCGAAGTTCGGCCTTCTTTTTCCGCATCCTCGCACTCCTCTCTCTCTCTCTCTCCCTCGCAGCTCCCTGCCATCTTCATTTTATCTTGCCGCACAAAGAGAGGGGGAGGAGAGGGAGAGCTAGGCGAGAACGGCGACCATTCCAAATTGCATTTCCTCCTTCCTCTCTCCCTCTCTCTCTCTCTCTCTGTGTATCCAGCGTTCTTTGCCTCTTCTTCTTCTTCGCCTACTTCCTCCCGGAGTAGGAGGAGCGCCACCGGAAGGAGAAAAAGAAGGAGCATCTGCCCGTTCGAGTCGGGGGGAGAGAGAGAGAGAGAGGAGCTTACTGCGGATGATTCGACGGTTTTTACGCTCGAGTTGAGCGGGCCGCGGGCGCTTTTAATTAGAGTTATTTGTCAAAAAGCATTTTCCGCGAGGAGACGAAGGACTGCGGGAGCGGTGCCGGCAGTCTCTTTTCACGAAGTAGGAGATTGTTAAAAAATTCATCGGTCGTATCGAGCGAATTAGCCCCCCGGAGTTTGCGGAAAGAGGAAGCTCGAAGTTTCGAAGCTAAAGGGTTTGTGTTTAGCTCTGCTTCTTATTGCTTTTTCTTCTTTTTAGCTCTTCTCGAACTTTGATTCGCGGTATAGCTATTTAAATGATCATGGTTATGGCGAATCGAGAATTTAAAGAATCCTTGATTTCGAATCTCCATTTCCCACTCGCTCGACAGTCGCGTTATTTTAGACTGCTGTTGATATGTCTTGAATTTCGAAAACAAGCTCGAATTTCAAACGTTCGAAATTCTTTCAAAATGAAAATAATCAAATTAGATTTTCAAGCATTCTCCCCTGTCGCTCGTGCGGGCTTTTATAAATTCTCACGATGCAATTGAGCGGAGCGAAGCAGTCCGGCGTCGAGCATGTCGCGTCTAATTCCTCGCATAATGCGAACGAAGGCAATCGCGCCGCGAACACGAACCGGCAGCCTCCGCTGACAGTTTGCGCGCTCCCGAGCCGGAATGCCCTCCTCTCTCCCTCTCTCTCTCTCCGGGCAGCAGCGGAGCGCGTCTGGCATTCCGCTGACAAGATTTGTATAGAGTCGAATGGGAGCGGGTAGGACGAGTGTCTCATTTCGGCCTGGCTACACGAGCCCCCGGTTTGTCGCCCGCTCATCGGGATCGATTCTTGCGCGACCCTTAATTCTGCCTCGACGTTTACGTCCGACTTGGAGCCGTTAACCCGCCGAGCGAACTTGTGTAAGGCTACGGGCGGAGACGGCGCAGATGCGCGGATGAATTTCATAATAATTCGCGTCCGTTAGAAATTGGTATTGAATTCGAGCGTTAAGGCTTGGTCGCACCGCCGTTTGCATTATACGTGTTCGGGGATGTTTATTTCACATAAATTTGCCTTGATTGCATCACCCGTAATTGAATGAAAATGCATTCTAACAGTGGATTGTTGTGTAAACATCGAGAGCAGAATCTCAAATAATCATTATAATTAAATCGCAATAATTAATATATAATGTAACATCCGTTTAATGAACTTAAAGTTCGGTATTAAGTCAAATCGCGAGGTCGACATTCATATGCGAACAAATAAACGTTCATTTGCGTTTTCGCTCTAATATCGCCGTGATCGATGATTAAAATTAATTAAAAAAATTGAAGTCGAGCTCGCATTCAAAGCGCATCCACGTCGGCTCGAATTCCCAAATTCAAAAGATTCTTACAGCGGTATTAACGGGGCGCGCGCAGCCTTTCATCCGCATTCATCTTCATCACGAAACATTAATGAGCTCTGCAGGACGCGCGCGCGTAACCTTTCAAGTACGCACCGAGAACGAAATGCAGTATCGATTGCAGCACCGGCCCGGGGATGCTGTTTCTCCCCATTATGCGAGCGCTTTCGAAATTGATGCCGGGTCGCGGCACACGCGCGGAGAAGGACTCTTTGACTTTTCGAGCGAAACGAGTGCCGGATGCTCGCTAACAAGGAAGTATATCGTCGCGTTTATTATCCGCTCGCTCGGCTAATTGGAGGCTGCTCCCTTCTTCCCGGCCCGCAGCCGATGCGCGCGTACTCCGCGATTTCGAATTAAACGCGTCGGAGCGCGGAAGGCGGAAGGAAATAAATGGCCGAAGTCGATGAATTTGCGCGCGGCGACGCGACGCGACAAAAATATGTTCCCTTGTTTTTTCCGTTACAATGCGGACATGGCTGGATTTGCGCTGTGCGTCGTGCGGCGTTTTTTGCAAAATAAGCTGCTGTTGACTTTGCTCGCTGCTGAAGAACCGGTTATGTCTAGTTCGGAACCGACAGATCGGAGAAGATATTTAATAAATTTGAATCGCGTGTGTACT
>JAWWEM010021489.1:5114-19899 GCA_035582935.1 Ormyrus thymus | reverse complement strand
ATGAATTTCGCAAAATCTATAAACTAATAACCACTATAAATTAAAGACAATCAAAAAACACGTTTATAAAACATTCACGAGCAACCGTAAGCGCGAACGAGCCAATCGTCGATCCTCCACCGAGCAATCGCTAAATACCTCGCCCCTCCCCCCCAGGACCTGCACCGCACGGGCTGCAGCCTGTTCTGCGGCGCGGCGGGCCGGGACAACCAGGCGGTGCTCCGCCGCGTGCTGCTCGGCTTCGCCCGCTGGAACAAGTCGGTCGGCTACTGCCAGGGCCTGAACGTCCTCGCCGCCCTGATCCTCCAGGTGGTCGACCGGGACGAGGCGGCCGCGGTCAAGGTCATGATCTACCTGATCGAGGGCGTGCTGCCCGAGGGCTACTTCGCCGACAGCCTGCGCGGCCTCTCCATCGACATGGCCGTGTTCCGGGACCTGCTGAGGATGCGGCTGCCCAGGCTGTCCAAGCACCTCGAGTCGCTGCAGAACAAGACCAAGGACAAGGCCACGGGTGGGTGGAGGGCTTTCTTTTTTTTTCTATTCCTTGCGTGGTAAAATTTGATTTTACGAACTGCTCTCGGAGGGTGAAAATGTCGTTGCTTTTTAATTTTCAAAAAGTATTGCCTAAGAAAAATTTTATTTTTCCATCCGTTATTGCTCGTGCCGCTTCCGTTAGGAATTTAATCGATACCGCATGAAATATTTCTTTCCAGAAAGCAAAAAAGTAAATTAAAGTGCTCATTCGCAGCTTGAGCTATTAAACGTTGTATAATGACTTTTTGTCTCAAGATAAATATTAATCAAGGACTTTAATTCCTTATATTCATTAGCCCCAAAGCTCGGCACGACGTTTAGCACTTCATTCATTACGAAGACGCGACTACTTCAGTCATTTATTATCGTACTCGATCTTCTCGCTGAAATTAATTACTTCGTATTCAAGAATAGAAATGAACTCATCGCTTTTAACCGCCGAAATAATAAATGCCTCAAAGAAACTACCGCTACAGACTTACCAATAAAATTTCCTACGATTCGACGTAATTCGAAAACTGTCCCGTCCCAACGAGTAAGAAGTCTGTCTAACGTCCCTCTCTCCGCAGAGTTCACGTTCGCGGGCAGCAGCTACGAGCCGCCGCTGACGAACGTCTTCACGATGCAGTGGTTCCTCACGCTGTTCTGCCACTGCCTGCCGCAGAACGCCGTGCTGCGCGTCTGGGATTTGATTTTCCTCGAGGGCGACGACGTCCTCCTGCGCACCGCCCTCGCCATCTGGGAAGGGATTTCCGAGTAAGCGAGTCTCTCTCTCTCTCTCTCTCTCTCTCTCTCTTTCCGATCGACTCCAATCTATAACTGTCCCTTCTTTCACGCGCAGCCGAGTCATGACCGTCACCTCCGCCGACGAGTTCTACAGCATCATGGGGGTGCTCACGAGGGAGATGCTCGAGTTCACCGACACGAACCAGCTGATAAGGGTGAGGATGGAAATGAGCGAGCGCCGCGCGATGCGGGAGACGGTAAAGCGGAAGTGGACTGGCGCGAGAATGGGGAGATTGAAGTGAGGGAAATCGGCGCGGGGGGGGCTGGGAAAGTTAATAATAACTGGCTTGGCGGGACGCAGTGTGAAAATAAAATTCTGTATTTTTTTGTGAATGTACTAGTTGTTCAACTTTTATCTGATGATACTGCGTAAAACTAACTTTTCATTTTCTGATCGACGTCAATTCAATTTTCGAGTATATTGCACGTAAAAGTATAATACTCATTCTTTTTTATAAAAATAATGATTTCACCGAGAAAAATCGCTGGTAAAATTGACCTTAAACTTAAGTAAAAATTGATTAAAAAGTTAAGCAAACATGGTTAAGTAAACTTTACTCAGCTTCGTAAGTAAATTTTACCGAATCCAAGGCGCCATTTTTCTTTCTGTCCCTCTCGCACGTGCGGTGGCTTGCTTAATAAATCAAGTAAATTTTACTTAAGTCAGAATCAGTATTTTTTACTCATACCTTTTAAGTAAATTGTACTAGCAATTTTTCTCCGCGTTAGTATTCGAGTTTTTAAAACTTCTTTTATTTATTTTATTACAATTTTATAGCTTTTGTTTTACCAAGAGGCCATGATTTATAAAACGTTTTAATACTTGCGTAATAAATATCAATATTTCGCGAGGATAAACTAAACTTTTAACTAAACCGTTTTTATTTGCAAAACTCATTTACTGACGACGAAACGTTGAAATTCCAGACGATCGTAGCCATGGGTCCACTCCACGGTGTCACGGGCTTGCGAGAAAAGCACCGCTACAACATAACACCCTGGGCGAGAAGGTTGAGCGACGACGACGACTCCGACACGGAGGACGACGAGAGACTGGCAGTCGCGGCGGCAGCGGCCATGTTCTCCATGTCTCGGCTGAAGAGATCAGGTTGGTTCGCTCGCCGCTCGGCAACGAGCTCGCGACCGGCGCAGTCACCGTGACGCATACTCTCCTTTCCAGACCGCACTTCCTCGTCGGGGAACATGCAGGCGGTGGCGCCGACGAGCGCGCGAGAAACGCTGGCCCTCGACATAAGCACCCTGAAGCAGCAGTACGCGAAATTGAGGGAGCGGCAGCGGCAGGCTCATATTATATTTTCAGGTAACTCGCTTTGAAAAGGGGAAATGGCGTCTTTTTGGCTGGACAGGCGCAGAAATAAATTTTAAATAAATTCAGAAAGCTTCTTGTCTCGTCGTAGCTGACACGTTTATTTATATTTTATCTGGGACCTATATGTACACGGCGTAATATTAGCTAATGTAAAATTTGAATTTAAAAGCAATAATGTTTTCACGCTTCGGGAGTAAACTACAATTTTTGATGTTTTATTAGCAGGAGTAAAATAGTACTTGTTCTGGGAAGGGATTAATATTTTACTCCCGCTAATCAAACATCAAAAATTGTGTTTTACCCTGGAGCGTGAAAAAACAGTATGTGCAGCACGGTAAAATAGGGATTTTCTGCTCGAGTCAACACTATCAATGTATTCTTAAGACGTGAAAGAACAGTTTAAGAGAAGAAAAAACTTTCGTAAAGTTCCGAAAACTGTTCAGAAATGGCTTTAAAAAAAAAAAAAAACTCCAATACAAAGGCGCCAAACGACAATCAAATATCTTCCCAATTTAACGACATCCGCAAATCTTGCCACGAGCAATGAACGAGCAATCGAATAATTAATCCTCAGCCGCCTGCCCGAGGCAGACGATGGGCCCGTCGACGGCGAGCCAGGCGATGAACCACCTGCTGGTGGGCAAGAGCGCGCTGCTGAGCGGCAAGAGCCGCACGCTGGGGGCGCCTCCGGGCTCGCTGGCGGCACGTGCCAAGGCTGCCTCGGTGCTGCACACGAGCCCGAGACCGACGAGCCGCAAGCAGCAGCAGCAGCAGCAACAGCAGCAGCAGCAGCAGCAACAGCAGCAGGGGGTCACCATTCATTGGAAGGATATGAAGAAAAGGAAGGACGAGGCTGAACGTAAGTATTTTGGGGGGAAGAGCGATCGATTTTCGGGCGAGTTGCGGACCGTTTTTTTTTTTTTTTTTGAAGATGGGTTGGGTTTTATTGGATTGGGATATTTAGCAGTGGTGTAAACTATTTTTAGTCAGACCGTGCGGCTTCTTGGGATTCTTGATTAGAGGAAGTGTAAGCATTTTTCAGCGTTAGAGAAGAGGTTGAAATGAAATTTGAATCGGCTTTACTCAAATAGGATTAAATTTGATAATTAGAGAGCTTTCAGAATTCATTAGTATAATAGGAAGCTCGCTATTTCGATTGTGCTAATTACATTAAAATGGATTATTGTAATAATTGGTTAATTCTAGCTTGGATAGCGCTATAATCTAAAATTTTCAAAAGCTACTATTTATATTAATTCTGTGAAAATGATGCCTGAAATATTTAATTTAAATGTTCATTGCATACGAAAACCATTATTTTGCTATATGTAAATAATAAAATATTAATTAATACCTAAAATATACAGCTTTTGCATTTTAATTAAAAGATCTTAAATTCAGTTCAAATTACGCAAAATAGTGTTTAAATCTAATTTAAGTGGAAAATGCGATGTTTAATGAAAGAGGATTTATTTATTTTAATAACTTAATGTTTATTCAATTTTAACAAAAATATACCAAATCACGCAACTTTAATTATCTCTCAATAACCCAATGACTAAACAATAGAACCCATTCCTCCCAACGAGCTAACTTCCAAGTCATTCAAAAAAAAAAAAAAAACCATCCGACCTCCGCCTCATCCGCCTCTCCTCGTTTCCAGCAGCTCCGCATTCCCGCTCGCTCGCACCAGCGACCGATAAAGCAACATCCCCGCGGCACGTGCTTCACCCCGTCGACGGCGCTCGGCCTCCCTGGAAGCTATCGATCCCCTCCTCGTCGGCTCGCTCGCTGGCCACCTGTTGTCCCTCCCGCGGGTATCGCTCGAGTATTGACGCAGGTGCGGTTATTGCACGATTCGCGAGAGGAGCGAGAGGGTCAACAACATCCGGCGCGCGAGCCTGCCACCCCCCCACCGTTCCTCGCGGCGATAGCAGGGCGCGCGAAACGGACGCAGTGCGGAATCGCCGTCGTCGTAGTCCTTCCCGGCGATGCGCCGCAATGCTCGAGGTGAAGGGAGTATTTATAGCCGGGGGGGCGAGCCGAGCCGGGCTTTGTTGCGATTGTGCGCCGCGCGAGGAATACGTGATTGTTCTTTCTTCGCGGGGCTGTGCAGGAGAACTGCGCGCGGAGCTGCTTCGATGAGCGATGGCGGCTTATGTCTGTCGATCGTTCGGCTGGGGGGCTGCGCTTCTTGCTGGCTTTCGAGCAAAGTTTTTTGTTTTTTTCTTTTTTAACGCGGGAAGATGGGAGTTTCGGGTGAAGTGTATGCGAGGGGGCGAGGATGTTTCAGATCGACGAAGAGTTTCACGACCCGGA
Organism: Ormyrus thymus; assembly: GCA_035582935.1. NCBI lineage: Eukaryota > Metazoa > Arthropoda > Insecta > Hymenoptera > Ormyridae > Ormyrus > Ormyrus thymus. The sequence continues at coordinate 14,930 of JAWWEM010021489.1, read as the reverse complement.
GAAATATTTGGAGCAGAAAGAAGTATTTTAATGAAAAATTTCTCTTCGAGCTTGGATAAAGTGACGGTTTAATTAGTCTGGAAGGACGAGACCTTTTCTGCTTAATGCGAAATGGCATTATTTTACTTCGAGCGATATTAATAATTATTAAAATTAAAAGTCCAACGATCCCCGAACGAGTTATCTGAGATTCATCAAGGTCGCCTGAATGAATCCTTGCTTCGGCGAATAAAGTAGTCTAAATCTGTTTAATTAATCTCGAAGACTCGGTACATCATCGTAATGGACATGCCACGGACAGCTTACTCGTGCATGAATAAAGCTGTTCCTGTTTCATACAGCCACAAGTTATTAATTCTGAGAATACTGGATAAGTAATAATTAGCTCGATCTCGATTAATTTTTTGAACGATATTGTCCAATCCGTAGAAAGTTTCGTATTGAAAAGAGATGCATTTAGAACAGTGGTGCTATTGGAAATGTATTGTAACACTTTGTGACTTGAACGCATATTTTTCTACTGCAGCCAGTAAAGAACTTTGCTTCGCTTCAGTCGTTTTCAAACGATACAATAAACAAAGCATTTCCAAGCTGATTTAGCTTCGTATACTTTTTCGCAGGTTTCTCCTCGCGATCCGAATAAGCCTTCGTCGGGACAGCCGAAGAATCCTCTTTTCCATTAAAACCTCGATATCGCCGTCCCGAGACCCTCGGCGCAATTCTCGGCCATTACCGCGAAATGAAGCCCCAGTTTCGGCTGGAAAATACGCTCCGCTCGGCTCGAAAGTAGGCTCTACCCTTGAAGCGGCTCGAAAAAATTTCCTCCGCCCAGGAGTAGGAGTCGGCCGCCTCCTCCGCCACCCCCGATTCCGTATAGCGGTGCTTGCGTGCGAATCGGCCTACTTTCCCGTCCGGAAAAAAGGCGCGTCCCCTCCCCTCGTAGCCTACATGCGCGCGGGCCATTCACCTCCTCTCGCCGTCCCCCTCCCTCCCGCGGGGAGGCTCGCTGGCATATCGATCTGTTTTCCACCCATACACCGCCACGTTCCCGTTCCAGCTGAAGCAGCAGCAGCAGCAGCAGCAGCGACGGCGGCGGCGGCCGCGGCGACAGTCGATCAGGCGGACGTCGCGATCCCGGAGGGCATGTCGTCGCGGCGCTCGTCGTCGGCGGCCGGCGGCGGGTCGGCCCTCGACAGCGACAGCGACAGCACCTCCACGGAGCTGTGCGACGAGCCCGACCGGCTCAGCGACGTCGACAGCGAGGAGATGACCTCGACCTCCGACTGCTACCCCGTGGCGGCGACGACGACGACGACCAGCAACGACGACGGAGAGATGAGGCTCGAGCCCAAGCCGACGACGACGACGACGACCTACGACGAGGCCCGGCAGACGCCCGCCAAGACCAGGTGAGCTGCTCGGGCTGCCCGAGCGGGGGGCGGGAGGGGGTGCGCTGTCTGCGCCGAGGCTGAACGACTCGAAACGCTCTCTGGGGCTGGGTGCTTTTCGCTAAGTGTACCACGTGAGAGTGGAGGAGTCATTCAAGCGAGGAGCTGGGAGAGTCGCGACTAGAGGACGTTTCGAGAGTTCTCCGTGTTTATTGTTTCTTTTTTTTTTTTAATTTCTTCTCTTTTTGTATGGTTTTTTGATGCCTTTGGCCTATTTGAATAGTATCGTGCGATAACGAATCGTGTTTTCTTGGAATGTTACGGTTAAGTGACCTATCGAGTGGAAACGAGAAAAATTAAAAAGTAAAATTTTGAACTAATATTGCTGGTAAGCTCTGTGCAAGAATTGATCACTGACACTTATTTAAACGTATAAAAATTTACTAACGAATAGCGTACAACAAATTATGTAATTTTATGGTTCTTTGAATACCGATAAACTTTTTTTGAAAAACTATCTTATTTTACAATGAAGGCTTCGTAAAATTGACTTTTAATCATTTGTCAAATTATTATTATTTCTGCTGAGAAAAAATGCGGATTAAAATAAGTTTCCTTCGTTTACGCGTACGTTTTTTTAGAGAAGCTTTTTAATCGAGAAAACTGAGAAATTGAATCAATGATTCTACGTAGGAAATTAAAAAAACTTGAGATTTAATAAAGATAAATCTGTTGATTTCGAGAGAGTGAATGTCGATAAATTTTTCAGTATTAACTTAGACTCAGACAAGCCCAACTTGAAAGATAAATGACGTTTGTAAGTGCAACTTTTTGTCCTGATAATTAGATAGCGCAAAAAACTTTTAATTTTAAGACGTTCCGTACTTCCAAATTTTAGCTGCTAAATCGGTTGACCAATATTTGTTTTCAATATTCCAAATATTGTTAACTCATTATTTTAGGTACTGGACGTGTTAAACATTAAAAATTCATTCGGAAGAAAGTGACGAACATTCAATAGATGTTTGCAAAGTAGAAAATTGATAATAATATAATAGTAATTATATTATTACATAGTCATCAAAGTGCACATGAAAATCAGTAGGAACAGGTCTATTGGTGACGCTGAAAAAGTGATTAATTGATAAATACAAAGAAAGCTATTTACCGATAGCTTAAGTAAGCCACGCGGATAGAAACTCATTTATTAAAAGGGTTTTTTTTTAGTTCAGAAGTATAATTGTATCAACTGTTGCTTGAAACGTTTTGTTTTTAAACTCATTACTTTAGCTCTTCATTGAATAACCATGTCGCTAGCATCACTTTTAGCTTCGCTGTGCGTATTGAGTAGAAACTAGCTTCTGTTAGATAGCCTCATGCATTATACAAAGTCATCTCTGTTAAAACTGTTGAATTGATCCAATACTGCAACTTTAGCTTTGTTCAATAAAATTTTTCCCTCGCACCCCGAGACTCTGCTTACACCCGACGTTCTTCCAGCGACTACCTCGAGGTGACCAAGGAGGAGACGTCGATCGCGGAGATCACCGACCAGATTCGAAGGCTCTCCGCGGACGACGCGGACTTGCAAACCTCCCTCGACGACGGCCACCACCACCCCGTCGCCGAGAAGCCCGCCTCGGACGCCTACGCCATCTTCGACATCGGCGGATCCTCCGACGAGCAGAGATCGACGTACCTCTCCGCGTCGTTCGACACCGAGCCGGCGTCGCCCTTGGAAGCGAGGAAGCCGCCAAACTACTCCGTATCGGACGAAGGGACGCGGTCGACCTTCGCGCCGAGCTCGTTCGATTCCAGCTACCCATCGGAGGACAGGGAGATTCGCGCGGCGGACTCGTTCGACGACAGCAGTGCCGCGACGGACCGCAAAATAGCGGAGGCCGCGAGAGAGGCGCGCGTATTGGGTAGCTCCGAATTTTTAGCGAGCAGCTCGGGGCTCGGCGAGAGTGCCGAATCGGACGGATCAGTTCCTAGAGTCGCGAGGGGCGACGGAGCAGATAATAAAGAGGTAGGCAGTTCCGAGGCGACGTACTCGGCGAAGGCGTCCTACGTGATCGGGCATCTGCCCATCGCGCCCATGAATTTCGAGAGCAGGAGGAGCGCCGGCGGCAGCAAACTCTCGCCCGTCGAAGTTTTCGGCTCCAGGGACGAGGCGAGGAGTAGACTCGACCGTGATAATATTTCGAGCAGCCTCGACGCAGCCGGCCGACTCAGTCCCGAGTCGAAGTTTAGTAGCTATAAGATTCAGGTGGGTAAGGGGTTAACTGAACGTTTTTCCGATCGACATTTTATTTTTGTTGGATAGTATATTGTTTAATTGAGTCTTATGAAGGGGTGAAATTGGCTGAATGAGGTTTGAAGACGTATTAAAATAAAATTTGAAACTTTATTAAACTGGCTCTCTTGTAATAAGTCATTTAATTTTTCTATCAAGAAGGCAGATTTCGCTAAATTTTTAATGGAATAAGTTTGAAGCATATCCAGATTTAAGTTTTCAATCAAACTTCTAATTGATTATGTTTTGCAATAATTTATTTTATTTCGCAAAAAAATTTATTATTTACATACAAAAATAAGCGCATTATAGTCGTACGTATTATTTAACACGAGGTCAAATTTCTAATTATACAACATACTTTTTATCAAAAATATTTAACCTTAGCCTTGACCAATTTTGATTGATTTAAAATTTCTTCACGAATAAAGAACAAATGCACATGTAAACACAAATGAAATTTCTCACCGCACTGCGAAACGCCTAATTAAAACCCTGCTTCCAGTCTGAGCCTAAGCGGAGCCCAAAGACTCCGGACAGCGCCAAGTCCTTCAGCTCGGGCGAGACGATGGGACCGGACTCGATCGCCTCGAGCCTCGCCGTAAGTCCCTGGACGCCGCTGCGCTGGGAGTCCCGTGACTTCGCGCTCGCCGACAAGTCGATCGCCTCGTCCGTCAGCTCGGACTCGAAGACCCTGACGACGCGGTCCGTCGAGTCCGAGGCGGCGAGGAAGCAGCCGACGGCGGTCGAGACGCCCGGCGACAAGTCGGCGAGCCCCCCGACCGACTCGCTCGTCCAGCCCAAGTCGACGGAGCCGCCCTGCAGCTCGACCGAGTCCTTCTGCAGCCCGACCAAGCCCAAGTCTTCCGAGAGGTCTTTCAGCTCGGATCTGCAGTCGCCCGTCAGTGCCAATTCGATTAAGTACACCGCGAACTACAGCTTCAAGAGCGACGGGATCGAGCTGCAAAAGCCCTCGGCTGGTAAGATGATTGTTAGCGTTTGATTGCCGCGCGGTTCGGATTGCGAAAGATTTATTTTTTTAAATGGAAGGTGAAAATTTGAATGGTGGAAGTTTAGCAGTAGATTTTGTACGAGTTATTTGATACTGTGTATTTGTAAAGTTTATAAATGAGACTCTTTGTAAGCGTTTATCAATAAATTGTATGATATTCTTATTTTATTTGGTAGTACAGTCAGGCCGTCTTTATGATTGTTTTTCGAAAATTAATTCTAGGCTATTTATTATTATAAAACTAATTGCAATTGATTATTAGTCAAAAATCCAATAATTTTAGAACAGAAATGAAGATTTTAAAAAATATCTATTGCAAAAAATAAGTAAGTTATGCTTCTTTTTAACCCTACGAATTATATAATTTTGGAAAAATCTTTATTTGAATTGAACTTGAAAAAAAGTAAGTTAATAAATAAGATCTACTGAAGAAAAGATTTGACTATTTGGCCACCCTTATATAAGAAAAAATGTAACATATTGTCTGTAATTAATTATCCTTACTTTTTCCACAGAAATTGGCTCTATTACCTCACCGTTCTATCCAATTTTGATTCCTAATCAAAAGACGCCATCACCGTACAATGAAGATAAAAGTCAAAAGAATAAAGACACTCTTGGAACTGACTTCCGTGGAATTGTACAAGAAAAGCTCACGACATCATATTCTGGAATTAAAACTCCAACGCAGGCTTTTGACATGTCTCGGTACGAAACTGCTGAAGAAAGTATTAGCATAAAAGTATCGTCGGATACGGATTCGTATAAAGAAAATTCGAGGACACTGTTCTCGTACGAGGTAGAAGATGATGCAAAAGTAATTAATGAAAAAGTTGGAAATAAAGATATGGACACTAGTTCAGGTACAGCTTTAATTTTTAATTGCAGTAATTTAACAAAATTTTTTAAATTTTTATAGTGCAATGTTTGTATTTACTTTAACACGAGACGATAATAGAGTTATAATTTGCAGCTTTCGAGACTTCTCGTAAGAACAGGTTCGAAGATGAACTACAAGAGATCGATACATTGTCGCCACTCCCGTACAAACAATTTGAGCAGCGTACCGATATCTTCGAGCGAAATCGAGGCCGATCATTAGACGGTAAGCTAGAAACCCTTGAAATATCGGGAAAATCTTTCGAGCGCAGCAGCAGCAGCTTGGAAAAGCGATTCCCCGACATGCTGCTGTCCCCGTCGATGGAAGATTTTGCGAACAGCGTGAAGAAACGTTCCAGCGACGTCTTGGAAGACCTTCGACATTTGGAAGCGAAAACGACGGAAGACGGCGAAATCGATCCCAGCATGCTCACGAGGAAAACAAGCTTCATTTGGGAAGACTTAAAAAGTCTGGAGGCTCGACGACAAGACACCTTTAGTGATTCCGTCAGTGGTTTCTCCAGGCAAAAAATCGAAGTCCCGGGGATTAGCATTTCTACGGAGGGAAGGAAGACGTACATCGTCGAACCTAAGATTAATATAGACGAGAACAGCGACAGCATATTGAAATCCGTGACGTACAAGAGTTCCAATGGAATCGCGCACGACGACGACGACGAAGGTGAATCGAAGCTCGGCGTGTGGACGAAGGTGAAGCCTCGTAAGCGTAATAATAACGGACGAAGAAGCAGCGACAGAGCGTTGAAGATCATTCAAGAGAATTCGGCGATACTTCAGAAGATTTTAACGTGCCAAGCGAGAAAGCGACTGCCCGATTTGGAGGAGATCACGAAGGAGATCACGATAAGTCCTATAAATGAAGAGATCTCTAAAATCTTCAGCCCGATTTTGGAAAAGATGGGATTGAACGAGCACGAGATCAACGAAGAACTGGCAAGGATAAATTTCAAGGATTTAGATCGAAATACCACTACTACGACTGCTTCTGAATTCGAGGCCAAGATCAATGACGAATTGGCGAAACTATCCATAGTTGGTGACAATGACGAAGTAGCTTATCTGCCAGACGTTGACGATTTATCTTCTGATTACTTGGTTGCGAGAGAAGCCTTCATCGACCGTCAAATAAACGAGGAACTGTCAAAACTGCTCACTAATTACGAAGAAGATTCTCCCGTTACTCTTCAGAAAAGGTCTTCTAGTCTCAATGCAAGCGACGACTTGTCAACTTCTTCGACAAATGTTTATTCGTACAAGTCATCTAACGACTCTATAGATCTAAAAAGCGATCTTGGCTCGAAGGATCCAATGCACACACTCATGTACACAGATAACCCTCATCCGTACGTTCCACGAAACGATTATTCAACATCGAGGGATTTTTCGGCAAAAAGTGACGTCGACATTTACAGGGAACTCGAGAAACTTGATAAAATTTCATATGCACAAGCGCTACCTTCCGTTAGCACTGAACTCGCGCACCAAGACGTAGCGCAACCGTCAATTCCATACATATCAGAAATAATACGATCGCCGAAGATAGATTATCCCGCATCAGTCATCGAGAAACAACCAACTTACGACATATCGCCTCTGAAGAGTCCTTATGACAGTCCTTATACCTCTACAACGCTTCAAACTTCCTCCTACGATTACAAATCAAGAATATCACCGCGGAAGACGCCGAGCAATCCGTATTCGGTGCGCTCTTACGATACCAAGAGTAGTTTAGAAACTGGTTTTGAGAATTCCACTTTTGAGTTGACGTCGAGGAAAGCAAACGTTCCAACGACTTTAAATTACGAATACGGACCTAAGAAACATATCTTGTCGAAGGAGCATTTGGAGTTTCGCGTGAAGTACGATCAAGACGACGATCTGACAATGCAAAAATCGTCGACGCGAGATATTGACCTGAAGCTTAGTCCCTTTCATACTAATATTTCCGAACTTGACAAAGGTGCATCCTATTATTCGAACAAGCAAGTCATCACTCCCACGAATAAATATGCATCTAATACGGATGATATAAAGTCTTTGTCTCCAACTTTAGATCGTAGCAATTACGAGTCAAATTACCAACGGAGAAAATATGAATACGTACCTCCTGCTCCGGTAGAAAAGTACTCCACTTACAACAACTACGATCCTCTGCGAGTAGCTTACAAAGGAACAACCTTAGATTCCGAGGCAGAGGTGTCGTCGTATTTGTCCGGAAGTACGATTACCACCACTAATCGTCATCGAGAAAGTCACGTTTTATCGCCTCACTATCAATACGGTGATTATACAAAGTCAATGAGCAGTTCGTATTCGACAGTTTCTCCCAGTTTCGACGGTTCTTTAGCGTCGTCTACAACAAGAACTAAAACCACCTACTCCGATATTACACCGACGGACACGATAAGTTACAGAAAATCAAGTACACTGACACTTGGAACTGTTGGAGAGATCAAAACTGTTGCTGATAATGATGTTAAGTATAATTATGATGGAAGTCCGAGTCCTAAGTCATTAGGATTCAATCCCTTTCCGGTAAGAAACGCGCCTAGAAAACCCAAAGAATTGGCTCTCAAGTTAGGATTGTACTCGCCGTCGAATTCGACGCAATCGAAAAGGTCTTAATTGGTGAAGAGTACGGCTACAATTTCACGTGGAAAGAAAGGAGCACAATCTCGGGATTTAAATTTTTTACACTGAGCTACTACTATATCTTTAGAGTAATTGGAATAATTACATTTTATAATGTAATGGGTTTGCAACAAAACTGTCGCCGATATCCATCCTATCTACATTAACTACGCGAAGCAAGAAATTTCTGTTTCACGCTTGAAAACAATTTATTTACTGAAGTTTATTATGATTTAAAATATAAGCGCTCTAGTTTAACTGTTGAAATGTAATTAAAGCTGGCTTCAAGAGCTGAGGCAACTGGTTACTTCAAAAGTATAAGCATAAACTTTTAGTTGAATACGTTTGTAGTTTTATGCAGTAATGTTGCGCGGAAGCGGAGATAGTAGAAATGGGCCTAAAACTGTTGCAAAAGATTGTTAAATGAGGAATGAATGTGCGAAGAGTTTGTGTGTTGTTGTCAGGTTTGTAGAAATTAGCACTGAGACGAGTATAAGGAATATATCCTAATTTTTGTAATGCGAATGAAAATGAGTGTTATATTATAGTGTGTAGGCACGGAAAGACAGGGGTGAATTATGTTAGTGAATTAAGCGTTCTGTGCGGCATTGTGTAAATAGTGACATTAAGAAAGGAAAGTTTTAAATGTTGCTATCTGCAGTTTTCATTGCGTCGTATTTATTAGTTTTTACCAAAAAATCGTCGAATAGAACATTTGCGTACAAACTTCGCTCGAAATTGCAGGTCAATTTGAATACTTCTATGATTTTTGTAAGTAAACTTGTTTTATTTAGCTGATTGACAATTACTCTATTGCATACACAATGCCTACATGCATATAAAATACTTAAGCATTTTAATTTTGGTGTCAACATCTTAAAAAGTTATTTATGACTTCACAAAGCTCGGCGCAAAAATTTCATTATGAAATTAAGCTTTCTTCTAACTACTCTTTAAATTTGAATTAATAACCATTAATTTGACGTAGTCAATTTTATTTTTTACAAATTTTATTTTGTATTTATTTTAATTGAATAAAATTAGTTTTTCCTAAAAGTAATATTTGAATTAAACTCTTTTAAAAGTAATAATCTATTTAATACTTTTATATCGTGATTATCATTTTTTATTTGTATATTAGAGTTATTTAAAAATTCTACTTTTTTACTGAATAAAATTAGCAATGAGGAAGATCAGCTCGGTGATTATTAATTCAAACTTATGGAGTGCAAAATGTCAATAATATAGCGAATAATGTTACCTTTATATCTTCATGTTCTTCCCAGTTTTAATGCGTGAGAAAAGCGATTTTCATACAGCGAAATTTTTAACTTGCGGTCTCAAGTCTTTCCAAAGGTATAACGATTTTACAAAACTTACATGGTGACGCAATTATGAATTACATAGTGCTGTAAGAAAATGGTTTGCCTATAGTAATACATTTTCACAAAATCGAAGTCAAAAGAAAAACGATTATTGATCAGCTGAAAATAAATGAATGCAACGTTGTTTACAATGCCATGTGCAGTATTATAAGAATAATCGATTGTTAATTAAGTAATATTATTGATGCTATATTTTTACTTAGT
>JAWWEM010021468.1:0-12905 GCA_035582935.1 Ormyrus thymus | reverse complement strand
GTTAGTGCACTAAAAATAGATATTAAAATATATAACGGATACTTGTTAAAATATACTTACAAAAAACTGCTTTGAAAACTGCACTTGGTATTTTTCTGGTTCCACCCCAAACAGTAGGCGTCATGTTTATCAGTTGGTCTTTTCCTACTATTAATTTTATTAGTCTTCGAACGTGCTTTTCCAGTTTCATATGCCATTTACTTTTTAAATAATTCAACTAATTTTTTGCCACGTATATATCTATCCGACTTACGAGGCGAATCAAAGGACATTTTCAAATGAAATAAGCGTTTATATATTTATTTTTTCGGTACTCACTTAGCCTTTGTCTTTAACATTTAATACAAACAAATCCCTGACTTCATTTTCATTCTCGTTTTCATCATCTTGATTCTCTGCGTTTTCCTCTTGAATCTCGACTTTTGCCTCGCGAATTTCGAATGTCTCCTCGCGAAGCTCGGCGTTCTCATCGTGAGGCTCGGCGTTCTCTTCACGAGCCTCGGCGTTTTCGTCCTCATTCTCGCATGTATCACTGCCGCGGTCGTCACCTTCCTTGTTAGTGGGATCGTCAGATTCTAATTTAATTTTCGCTGTCTTTTCATTCGCAAGAGAATACTGAATGGTGTCTTTGAATGGAGTCGATGAATTGGCGGAGTTATATTATTCCACTAATATAAAAGGTCTATTGCTATACTGAAAAATTCGTTACGATTTTGAATTAAAATATTCGTGTTCGAGGAAAAAAAATTGATTAATATTCTTTTTTATTTTTAAGATTCTACGAAATAACACTTTGATAGACAGGCTTTTGTTTCGGCTTTTCAATAGGTTTGACGAAGATTGAAAAAGAAGGCCTTTACAAAAAGGGTGTCAATATTGTCAATAAATCTTTGGTTTTTCACAATAAATACCAAATAAATCTTTTTTCTAATACTGTAGTAACATTTCGTAATAAAAACAAGCTACATTATATTCATTCACCAATGAAAGTTTAGAAATTTCTGGTCTCGTTGCATCTTGATCGCATTCTTTACTTTCAAATTTAGCCTCGCCAAAAAATTCCTCCAAAAAAGAGAAAGTCGCCCCGACTGCAAACGAAACCTAAACACACGAACCAGCAGCTAGACTCCACTCACAAAATAAATCCTTGCAGGCACTCCGAGCTCGTTCCCCTATCGAATGACGGCTTTACTAACTCGGCGGCGTTCATTTCAAACGTTCGAACCCCCACCCAACAAAATGATTCCAATCTTCTTTGGCGAGAACTCGGTGCAGCACTTCCCATCACCGGCAAGTTGGTGGGCGGGCTATATTTTCGCGGCGGTGAGTATATATCTCCTCGTTGTTATGGAGATGAAGAAGGCGAGCCTCTTGGCGGCTATCAGCCCGAGGGGCTTCCGATCGAATTGGATTCAAGTGCAAATTAGACTCGAGTAGGGATCCCCCTCTCTTAGCTGACTGCGCTGATTTTTTAGAGGGCGATCCTGCTGGCGGCTCCGGCTTGTTTCGCTGTTTTTCCGTGTATTTTTCATTGAGAGCGAGAAGGAGAAGGAGAGTCGGAATCGCTAATGTGGTTAAACGCGGCTGCGGGGCTATTGGGGTTCTTTATGGCTGGGCTGTAAAAATCTGTGTTTAAAATTCTTCGAAGGAAATTGAGTTTTAAAAAGTTTACTCTTTTTAATATTGGGATATTGTGTGACTTGCGTTCGTTCGCCTCTAAAATGTCTTTTTAATGAAAGTAAACTGCGATATCGTGCATGGCCTATATAAATTGCTGCAGGTAAACGATATATAATTGTTTTTCTTGCCAATAGATGGCCACAGTGAGTACTGTCGCTCGCGCAAAAGCAATTTAAGTCTTAAAGTTTATAATATTAACGTAAGTTATTAAAATGTTCACTTGCTTGCAAAATGTGAAAATCAGCCCAAATAATATTTTACAATAATTTTTTAAAGGCGACAACAGTCGCCCAATTTGTAAATAAAAACACAAATTTATAACTAATTTCCCACGCAGCCTTCCCTTTATCACCATCCCTTCGTGCCTTCCCCATTATTTACACAACTCATTCGTACCTCCAGATTTACTCCCCCCCGAAGAGCTAAAAACCCTAAAATAAAGCGCCAGGCCACTTTCCCAAAAAGGCAACAATTTCCCGCGTACACAAAACCTCCCTCCCCGACGGACACCTCGACAGCCGGGGATCTCCATCTCAAAGGAGGGGCCGCTGCCGCGTGCGGCGGACCGCCGAATGCATAATGCAGTCCCACGCGCGGCCCATCTGTATCTCGTGGCCGCTCTTTGTCCTTGGCACCTTGCGAGGCGCTTTTCGCCAATTTCAGCGGCGCCTGCTGTTTGCCCGCCACCTCTCTCCCCGGGTGGATGTACGTGACCTTTTTCCGATTGTCCGTTTTTGGTACCGAGGCTCGCTCGTCCATGATTTTGTATTAGCCCAGGGGTCGGCCTGGATTCCGCGGCGATGTTTTGGAAATTGGAAACTTCGGGCACGTATTTGTTAAGGACTTTTTGCATTTTTTTATATTGGGAACGTAAAGGGAAGCTGGGATTGAATTCTGAAGCTTTTTTAAACATTGTAACTCGGTTAGTAACTAACTGGAAGTTTGAAAATTTGTCAAAAATTTACCGTATTCCCGCTGAAAGTTTGAATTTCAGTTCGATATTTTTCAAAAGATCAAAAAGTCTTCAACTCGTTCTTCATAAACAGTAAACGGAAAGCAAAAATATAACATTCCTCATTCTGAACATCTTTCGTAACATATCTGCCCGAAACTTAAACCCCGTTTCGGCGATCGGAACTTTTACCCTTCTAACTTTTATCTCGCCCAAAGCACCGCATATTCAACGCAAACGCATCTCAGACACAAACACGTCCTTCCCCTCCTTCACTTTTCCCTCAAAACTCGCTAACGAATCCAGAAAAATTCCAATCCCTGCTGCACGCTTGTTTACAAAGAAATTTCGCGGCTCACGCGAGTCTAAAACAAACCCATCCATATTCAGAGGCAGAAATCAGCGGGAGGAAGAAGATCCCTTTAATCAGCGAGGGCGCATAACTATACGCCCGTGCGCCGGTTTCTGCGCATGACGCTGCATAAAGTCGACGAACCCAATTATTTATTTGTTTATTTATTTATGGGCGGTGCGCTCATTTTTCAATTAATGGCGCGTGATTGATTGGCAATCCGGGAATGAATCATGCAAGGTTAATGGCGCGGCGGTGATGCGGGCTATTTTTTCGACACGAAATTGCTCTCGAAACTGCCCGTGGAGAGAAAGACGGGAGCAGCAGCAGCGCTCGGTCCGAAATAGTAAACGAAGGTTATAAAATAACGAAGGCTCCTAAAATAATACATTCTGAAAAAAAAAAAAAAAACGCGCAGCCGCCTGCTTCGTACCACATAAATGTTAGTGCGCGACGCAAAAAAGAGGATGGAGAGCATAAAAGTAAAGAGGCTGTGGAGGAATGATAGTACAGCGGTCGGGAACGTCATGCGCTCGTAGCGCGAAAAATAAATAGAATAACCGTAATGATAAATACCGCGAAATAATGAAACGTATAGTGGTAAAAGGAGGGACGCCGAAGGAAATGGCGAATGTGGGGTGGAAGAGAGACGGAAGAAATGCGGTTACGATAGTCGGGAGTTTAGAACGTTGCAATCTACGCGAAAACGGCGGGCTTTCCGATGTTTTCTCCGGAGCTTCGGCCTCTCCGTAATGCGATAAACATCAAAGCGCGGATTTCTATTCGGCGGATAGAAACGGTTCTATTTTTGGAAAAATGAGAAGTCATTGTTTAAATAAGCTTGGCCAGAAATGGGGGGAGGGAGCTTTTTTGTTTTGCCGATGCGTCAAAGCATTGTTTTTGAAAAGAGTTTTTGAAAAGGGTTGGGTTTGAAAAGTTGAATGAACGCGACGGAATGATTCGAAAGTCTGATTTAAGCTGGATTAATATCACAATTGCTTTTGCTTTATTGTTGCCGAATTCGGATCGGAGAAAAAGTGTTGTGAATATGCTTTTAAATATTATTGTAAAAGTGTAACAAAGTTTAAAACAAAGTCACTGAATTTCACGAATCAAAGTCTAAACCAATGCAGTTTCATAATTCAATTTGCTACGTAACTGACATTAATTGGTTCAAAAAATATTGAAACATAAGAAACTATTCTGCAATGTACAAACAAATTTAACTTTTTGAGTTATCAAAATCGTTAATCTTAAAAAATAAAATTTCGTAAAATTTGTCAAAACGAATATTGATGTGCTTTACTGTGTCAATTATACTAATATATATTTTACATACTTATATTATAAACGCTACTAAATTGACTAAAGCAGAATTGTAGTATATATATTTCCTTGTAAACAAATCATGGAGCATATTAACATACTGCTAATATTAATTTTGTTTTTAAATGTTTGTACAAATACTGATACAACTGATCAAAAATAGTAGCACCCATCTCATTTCGTATAAAATATCGTAAAGTTTTTATTTTAAACGACGAAGTCCCTCCAAAAGTTCCCTGCCACCGAAATTCGACAGCAAAATGCTCAGTCTCCCAGCTCCTGCGCCGCAGTCTGTCCCGCATTTAATGAATCCAAGTTGCGGTTCAATGATTGAAAAGTGCTAATATCGTTTAACCGACTGTGCGTAATTAAGTCCCATCCGCGTTTAAAATCGCACATCGTGCTGCCCTCACGCTTGTCTGGGTTTGCTGCTCCCCGGCATTATATTCGCCGTGCGGTCGGGAGTTCATATCGAAACCAGTGAAACTGACCGGGGTGCGCCAAGTCCGTTAAAGCGATTGATTGACTGATTGATTTATTAATGCCTTACCGAGTATAATTTTGCCGCGTAATTTGCCGCTGATTATTTATAGACTGCTGATGCCGGAATTGGGTACTCTAATGACAGTTCTTGTTGGTAGTTTTGGTTCCAGCGGCGTTGCGGAGACGGAGTTGGCAAATCTGTTTTCGATACGAATTAGTATTTAGTAGAGGATTATTTAAACGTTTGAAATAGTGACGTTTAAACTTGTAACGGTCTAGCCGGTGCCCGCGCTCTTGTTTTGGGTGAGGGGTGCCTAAAGGCAGAAGGCGAGTCTCAATATGGAAAATATTCCCGAGAATTGGCAACATCAGCAGCGCGACCTCGACTATAAAAGTCGCCGCGGCAGGGGCGAAGCTCTCTTCTCGCTCCGAGTCCGACTAGGCAAATTAAGATCCCGCGCCTAATAAAGGTATCGAGGGACTCGCACACAACGGGCCACGCCAGAAAGCACGCCGAGTCTCGAAGTCTAAGGGACCCATCATCCCAAATCTCCAGCGGAGGACGAGAGCTCGCCCTCGAGAAATCAACCATCTGAGTTCAGATAAAAATCTTTAAGCTCGACCGATGTGGCATTCCAATTAAAAGTTTTTAAAAGTGCTTTGACTGAGCTCACATCTTTACAAATAGGCCGCGTACTATTTTGTCATGTTTTTGTTAGGTCAGTTAAGTATTCGTTTCTTAAATTTTTCTTTAATTTTTAACGACTTCTGCGTCGTAATAAATTGACAAAAATCATAATAACATTTTTTTTAAAATGTCCCTTGAGCCACATTTTGATCCGCCATCTTAAAAATGAAATACTTGATCGACCTAATTTTAAAGTGCACGATATCAAAAACTGAGAACGAGCAACTGAAAATAAACCAACTCGCTGCTCACGGCGTGCAAATTTCAAACGTCAGACTAACCTAACGTCGTGTAGTAGAGAAAACAAAGTAGAGTACACGTAATGTAATTCAAGTATATAATAGTGATAACAACGCAGTGGCCTCCCGGTTGCAAACGTTCTATAAAATCCCATAAAATGGGTGCAAAACCGCATAAAACTTCATTTCCTATTAGGTTTTTGCACCCGGTTTTATTATTTTTTATAAGTCCTTTGCAGTCGGGCTGTAGCTTTCACTCACGGGGATGTAAAATTTTATGCAGTGAGACGGGGAAAGCATAAACTTGAAAATTTTTGACAAATACTAAGTTGATACTGCAAGCTATAGAATTTCTATAATTTTTCATATTTTTACTCAAAAGTTTATTTTTGGGTACCTCACAATACTAAATAGCATAATCGAACTTAACTTAAAATTGTCTAATAAAGATAAAAGGTTACAGATGAATAAAATAAAAGTTAATTACCTCGTAAATTACTCTTTTTTGAAACTATTAACTTTTTTTTTTTAGTATAACAGTAAATTACAATTTCTAGTAATAAATAGAACAACAGAAGAAGAAAAGGGTAGTTTGAAAACACTCCCTTGAGATATTTTGGGGGAACAGCTGTAAATCCTAATTCAACGTAAAAACCGAAAGAGCGAAAAAGAGTGGAGTCGTTTGGAACATCAATCACCATTTTAAAGCGACGGCGGTTAAAATTGACGATTCTGACAGGCTCTTTTTATTATTCCTAGATAAAAAATAAGCAGACAAATGATTTTCTGAATCGGAGAAAGTGAAAAATCATTCCTTTCTTAAAAGAAATAGGCCAGTTTTTAGAGCAAGTAAAATTTATTACTCAAAAAGATATTTATCAAATTTTTCATGGAAATATTTTAGAATTTTCATACATTATTCTGTCATCGATTTTATATATTGGAGTTTTTCTTCAATTTTCAATTGCAATCTCTTATACTTGATTAATTCATGTCCATTATTACAATCCGTACATAATAAATTAAAATAAATCAAGTAGCCGCCATTCCCTAAAACGTGAATAAATCTTGCTTACATAAAACCATAAAGCACATTACTAAAATGCTTTAGCAGGCGAAAATAGTTAATGCCTTATCGGTTGCTGTTAACTGCTACATCCTGAAAGTGTTAATCAGGACTGCGCCCGCAGTATATATTGGGGACTATCGATATTGATATACGCGTAGTGCGTTTAATCCTCCACAATGCGCATTGATAGCTCGAATGCGAGTATACGCAGGCTTATAATTTTGACGGATTATCAGAGGTCAGGCGGAGAAAATCCAATTAGACAGGACTGAGGGAACAAACTTTGTCGAAGCGGCTCCTGGTTTTGTTAAAAATTTATAATTTAATCTGTTATTATGCAGCCTGTTATTTGACACTTTAATTGAAGAACGGAAATTCACGTCATGCCTATTGACGAACGAGAAAAAGATTTGAGAGCACTCAATAGAATTGAATAATAAAAAAACTATAAAATAAACTTTTTTAACTTAAAAAACATTTTTTAAGTATTGTAAATATTACAAAATAACTTATTAGAGCATTTTGTAGTAATTGTAGCATGTAAAATTAATTCTAAGGAAAATAATCTCTTAGAAATCAAAAAATTATATATAGAGCGCGGTAGACTAATACTTGCCTTCGGAGCCGCTACCGCACTCCTTGATATAAACCAAAGTAACGTAAAAGAGACATTTGTTTAGATTTAAAGAGCTTACTTTGAGTGCAGATTTTTCCTAGCTGACTCTTGATTTTGAAAAAGTAGTTTCACCGCGTAACTATTGTGATAAACGAGAGGATAACGTGACAGTTTTATTTTCTAAAAAAAAATGTTTTGAAATTGATGATAGAATGTATTACTTTTCAGTTTTTAGAAAAGATTAATGGTTTTGCTTGCCTTTCTTTCATCGGTAAATTTGAAAATATGATTTTTGATTTTAATGTTCTTGTCTTTGTTTTATTGAGGCATTGTATAAAAAAAACTAGCTTATTCATTTATTGATTAAACTAGGTTTTTAATAAAATGTCGGTTCATATTGAAGAACATCCCGCAATTATTTTCCCGTCAGCCTTGGATTTCAGTTCTTCATTATCTACTCTAATTGGAAAGTTTAATCATAAAATAAAGCCCAATTTAATAATTAAAAACTAAATATAAAACACGCTTCGAATACCACGAAAAATAAGCCAAAAAACAGAAGAAATTCACCGGCAGACTGCGTACTCGTTAAAATTGCAGAAGCTATTAAGACTGCATTAAAGCGCGAATAGCTCTCCGTCGAAAAGAATTTCCAGTCCCTTCGAAACTGAATACACAATATTCCAATTACAACTTACAAAAAAGCTCATTCGAAAAGCTCGAGGCTGTGCCTTCAGTGCCATTTCAAAAGTCACTTGCCATAAGTTTTCACCGGAGGGCCGATCCAAAAAAGACAAAAAAAAACTCATTCGCGTATATAAATAGGGTCGAGGCTAAAGCTTTGCGGTGTTGCGCGTCGCTCTTCATTCATACATATTCGGCAGAGCGGCGTTGAAATTCGCCGACAAATATAAAAAGAGAAACGAGCCCGCAAAAAAAAAACGACGAGAGAGGGAGCGGAAGAAGCGTGAAAAATGAACGCCTCCTGGCGGAAGTATTGTAACGTATCGATTTTGGGCATTGTTGGCGACAGCAGCCTCGGCCATTTTGCCGAAATATAGGCATAATGCGATATTAGCGCCGAGCGCGAGGCCAAGTGATAAATTGATATACCTGAGGCTGCGAGCGGCTTTTATTATACTCTCTCATCTGAAATTTGTGACGCGAGGCTATCGTACTTTCGAGTGAGTTTCAGTGATTTTTTTGCTTCTCTTTTTGTGAGGGTGGGGGAAGGAGGTGCTTTTTTATTAAGGATTTTCCGCCAGAATTTCGCCGATGCTAAATATAGCCGAGGATAAATGAATTTTTTAAGGTACCTAGTTGTTTTTCACTTGCCAAGCTGATTAATGGTACAATATACTCTGGTTTATTAATATTTAATGTTTATGAAACTGAATATTTTAGTATAAAAATTAAGTCAGACAAAAATAATACTAAATTGTTTTTGCCATCGTGTTTGCCAGTCCTTGTTTTCTATCATTTTGAAAGGTAAATAATTACAAATATGGGGCATATTAGGAATTTTCATTTAAAATATATTTTAAATCTATAAAAATTCTGATTTCAACTTTCGTGTATTTTAAGATGAAATTAATCATAAATTATAAGGGCCTTATCTCGTCTACGTAGACAAAATTTTCTATTTAAAATTACCGTAAAAATGAAGATAATCTCGGGGCGAGGTTGTCATATTTGAATTTTTAAATGGTACCTGACATCAAATTTTATCAGTTTTTACATTGAAATTTTATCATGCTACAAAGTTACAAAGTTAAAACGATAGACGACGTATTCTACCTAACCTTAATTCAATTTTCAGTATAACAAAAAATATTAACATATAATTTATTATTAAATGAAAAATTATTAAATATAATTTATTTATTATATTTTATTATCACTAATTTGAAAATGTACTGTATTTAATTCGATTTTAAATAAATACATACGATTTTGACATTACTAGGATTGAGTAATAATTTTTACCGTGCTGTCACGTTAAAATTTAATCTGACTTCAAATAATTTTTTTAAGAAGGGAGTTTTGCCCCACGATTATCATGGTTTTCATGGTAATTTTGAATAGAAAATTTCGTCTGTGTAGGAATAAATTATCTTCCAACAAAGGAGAAGCAAACTATTCTAAACTGCATTTAATTAAATTGCAATAAAATTGAATTCTTTCTCTTGTAAAACTTTTACTTCCCGATATTGGTGTAGGAATTAACTTTCTTAAAACTTCACTGC
Organism: Ormyrus thymus; assembly: GCA_035582935.1. Taxonomy (NCBI): domain Eukaryota; kingdom Metazoa; phylum Arthropoda; class Insecta; order Hymenoptera; family Ormyridae; genus Ormyrus; species Ormyrus thymus. The sequence continues at coordinate 3,254 of JAWWEM010021468.1, read as the reverse complement.
GTGAATTGTCTAAACGAGCATTAGATATTGGCTTGATTTATTATAGTTCATTGCGTTACGCCAATCAATATTTCCATTCTTCCTCGCTTCGTTTCTTAACATCTCTGCTCGTTGTATACAAAGTTCTACATTTGTATTATCAAACTTTATCAAAGCAGAACTCTTAAAGCATATTTTAGTTTGCAGCCGTAAATCCAGAAACTCTTTTTTCCACTTTACGCCGCTACGTTTTATCAACTACTATAAAACTCTCCGAGACTCTTGCGGGATTATCACGGTTAACGTCTCTCGTAAAAGCGTAACTATTCGGCTTTTGAACACGCGGTATGCAATAAAACTCTATTGTACACGGCGTATAAGTCCAGGCTTTTAACGAACATACTTTGTAGCCAACTCTGTAAAGATTCTGCGCTGAGAGCACTCATTGATATGAGTGCTTAAATCTTGTGAATTCTCAAACTTTAACTCGATTTTGCATTTTTATTAATAATATAAATCATGAAACTTATTCTTACAACTTTTAGAGGAGTACGATGATATCAAATATTTTGAATAATTATTGTAGTATCTCTTTTATTAAAAATTCAAACAATTTGAGGAATATCTTACAGCAGTAACACACTGAAACTGAAGTTAAATATTTTTCTGTTCATTTATAAAATAATAGATGTTGAAGCAATTTTCAAACTAACTTTCCTAAATTCAGTGACAATAACAAACGTTCAATCGAGCAAAATGATAACTTAATTTTTACCGCGAAAAACCATTTTATATTATGCGGAAGCGCCAACGAGCTTATAGAGCGCTCCGTGCACACAATGACACAATTATCGGGCTCATTATACAGTGGGGAGAAATTAAGTTCTCTGCAAGCACGTTATTCGAATTAGCATGCCGATCAAACAAGTGCTTCGCCAAATATTTTACACTAAAATATTTGCACTTACAGCTGTACGATGGGCAGTATTAAAATGTATGTCAATCAGATAATGCCGAAATGAAGTGGCGCTATAAAGCGTGTTGTATTCATTGTTAATGTACACTTCATTAAACTGCTGTACATTTCAAAGAGCTTTTGAATTTTATTATCTACGTCAGTTTCATAATCGACGTTTCTGTTTCATTGATACATTTTCATTACGTAAATGTTTGCGTAAGTGTTCTTGTATTATTTATAATTAAGAAAAATTAATTTAAAATTAAACAATGAAAATAGTCTTTTTCCCAGCTTGGGCATGAAATGGCCCTCATTTTACGCTAGAAAGTAGCGTAGAAAATCGAGCATTCCAAACGTTTGTCCGAGCGGGGAAAAATGACTTTTGTCCCCGCTACACCGCCTCCGGCGGGGCTTGCCGGACAAAAAAGTCACTGTTTTTGATTTTGAAAATTTTTCAAAAAAATTTTTTTTTCGAATTTTTTTTTCTCTGTTTTAAATTATTTTTTACTATTTCTGGACACGATTAGAAATGCACGATCATCTACCCAACTTTCTAACACGAAATGTGGGCCTTCCATGCCCTCGTTGACAAAAACGCGGTGTGTAACACGGGTGAGGTATTTTCAGCGCCCGTCTCTGTCTCGGGCGCCCTCGACTCCGACTCGTGCTGAATACCTCACCCTCGCTAGAAATAGCTCATTTTCTCCCCTTGTTGCACAATGTTCTATTATGTAATTGTATTATAAGTATTGTTTAGAATTCTCTACCATTTTTTGATTGAATGGACGGGATGATATTTTTATATTAAGAAACACGTCGCAAGATCCGTGAACGAACAAGTGACGTTCTTTTTGTTAGCGGACTTGCTAAAAAAGACAAGTTTCGATCAATGAGGTTTCTTACGATAAGATGCCTTATACCTGGATCAAAAAATTATAAAATTTGCTTCGTCGTAATCGCTGATCCTATTAACTTTAAAGCCGTAATCGAAATTAACGCACATTTTTAAAACGCGTTTACTACCTTTAGCAGAATAATAACACTGAAGCAGTCGACGCCTCTGATAAAAATTAATTTTTATAACAAAGCAAAAATAACTAATAGATTCTTCCGAATCTAGAATTTGAATTACTTGTCAGCACCTGAGAAAAGGCGCCGGAGATGAATAAGTGAAACTTGCGGGGGAGTTCAAGAAATTACTTTTATTGATAGACCAACCAATAATAGACACAAAAGAAGTAGCTGCACACGATTGGACGGAACTCGCGCAGTTTCATTAAGCAGCCGACTGGTCTCGTCCGCCTCGTCGCCAGTTCTCGAGCGCATCTGAAAAATTCTAATTACTTTCGGTTTTTCTGCAGTGGAACAAGTGCGAAGTACCGATGGTTTTTCAATGAAAACTCTGGTAGAAGCGTAACAATAATATCGCTGGAAACTTCGTAAATATTAAAAATTTAACGATAATATAGCGATATTATCGTTGCGCTTCTACCAGAGTACTTGCGCAATAATATAGTGCGTAATTTTTAAGTTAAATATGTATCCTACAACAATAAGTACCCTTGAAACTTATTTTAGCAAAACTAAATATACAAAAATAAAAGTTTCGTACTCAAATTTTTTTTACGAAAGATATGGGAGCTCAAATAAAGATTTAACTAATGATTATACTATGAAAATAGAATCACGAACATATACGTTATTTTTCTATATCAATTTTTTTTGTCAAATTTAATCCTGCTGTATATCCGAACAAGTAAAGCCTTTTAACTCGTAAAGCACTTTATTCAATTAGCAAAAATCTCCGAATTATCATTTCAGGCACATAAATACCTTACCAACTCATTGAAAGCTAAAAGTAAGAAGTGATAGCAGTCCAAGCTCGCTTAGATTAAATATTCCCTCCCTTCGATTTCCCGCGTCGCAGAGAAAAATCTGCGAAGGCGGCCGACGGTTCGTTTTAATTTTAGAACGAATTTCATTCATGATTTCGCCTCCTCTACACTTTCCGAGTTAGTTCGAGTAGGGATCAGGCAACGTCCGACCGGACGTCGACTCGCGCTACTTGCAAATTAAGTGAAAGTTTCCGCAAAGAGCGCCAGAGAGCTCAAGTTAAGGTGGCTCCGGCGACTTTTTAAATCCATAAAAAAGAAAAATACGAATTGATAGATAAAATCTCAAGCTTTTTATTAGCGTCTTTCCCGATTGGACTTACCAAACAAATAAAAGTAAAAACAAAGTTTCAAATTTGTATCTTTTTACTAGGCTCTTATGGAAGAAATGTGATTCAATGTGTTGATTTCCCTGATATGAGTTA
>JAWWEM010021457.1:0-13171 GCA_035582935.1 Ormyrus thymus | reverse complement strand
CCCCCCCCCGCCCCCCCCCCCACGAGAGCGGCGCTTTTTTCTCTCTCAACGAGGTCAAGTGTAAACTCGCCGTTTTTCAAGGTCCGAGCGCGCGGTATATTGCACCTATAAATATTGCCGAGCTAGTGCAGTAAACGCTCCGCGGCCGCGGGTATAAAATCCGCCCTGGACGCGGCATAAATTATGGCTAATTAACGATATGTAAATCGGCGCTTCGACAATTTGTACTAATTAAGCGCGCATTGTTCTTAATTAAGCTCGAGATAAGAAGGCGCGTAAAGAGAGAAAGAGAGAGAAAAGGGGGTCGCGCTGCAGCGTTAGAGGAATGCTTTGGGGCTCCTACTTTGGCCGCGATAAAACGAAAAGGAAACGGCGCGCGGAAGAAAGTTAAAATTTTGTTTTTAAAAATTGCCACTTTTTTTCGTAGTACTCGGAGGACAGACTTATATTCTAAGAATTTTTATCGGAATCTTAGCAAGTATGGTTTACGGCAGTTTCAGTAGATTGTACTGAAATCAAATAGTAATAATTGTCTCACTGTGCGCGCGTGCGCTACTACTTGTGAGCTACGCCGATGCGGAAGACAAAAGTAATAAGGCGTAGGAGTGCAGCAAACGTCGCTTTGTTTATACGTTTATACCGGCTTTCGGCCAGAGTTTTATTAAGCAGCAGCCAGGTGTCGTACTTATTAATCTCACAAAAAATTGATTTAGCAAACCAAAACAGAAAAAAATGTCAAAATTAACATTTTAATTTCCAAAAGTTAAACTGCCCAAAATGAAAATTTACCGCGGCACTAAATAAAGTGCGACCTTTTTAGTCCGGCCCCACGAGTAGCCATGAAAAACAGTAAAGTTTACTATATAAATTTTGCAAATCTTGCGCCGCAGGATTTTTCTCTCGGTGCGTGCGCGCACCGAGTGCGAGTTTAAAAGGCCTTTTACGCGTCGTAAACGGGACTTTGACGAGCGCGCGGCCTTGAGGCGAATGTGAAAAAAAAATATATATATATATACACATCTGCGCCAAGCAGCACCCGCGATAATCCTCGCACGGCGCGTGGACCGTAAAATTGTTGTGTAAAGTCATGGACAATTAAAGTAAAGTGCTCGTCTATAAAAGAAATGTTTTATTGACGGAATATGCCTGATTGCCTCGGCGATGCTTTCAGCGGCTTCGAACGGCACGTGCTGGCGATCAAAAGCTGCCAGCTTTAAAAAAAAGAAACCCGATACCTCGCTTCTTTCTTAGTTATTGTCAAGAAAAGTGAAATTTTACCGGGGAAATGCACACAAAGATTTGGCCAGCCGGAAGCCGATTCCGGCGCGAGGAGCGTTCTCCGCGCTCGAGCAAAAAATCGTCGAGGCGATTTTATTTACGAGAGAGATCGATATAATTTATAATGCTGCCAATAAGCGTATTGCAGGCCACTTTATCGGCCCTGGATTTACGACGCAGGGGAAAATAAACGCCCCCTCTCCTTTCTGCTTGCAGTGTGCCAAAGCATAGACATAAGGAACTCGGTGTCCGAGTTCTACAGATTGAACGGATGCCGCGTCGTCGAGGGTTTCTTGCAGATACTCCTGATGGGACACGCCAACGACACGGACTTCGTGAATTTAGTCTTTCCCGAGCTCGTGGAAATTACCGGATACCTCCTACTATACAGGTGAGTCGTTTTTGCAGAGATAAATCTTTCATTGGACGTTGCGTACGATTGCAGATCTGCAGGGAAAAGTATCGGTAATCGCATATCGATTGCAATTGCGCTCTCGCAACCCTTTCGGTGGAAAATAATTTTTTCAAACGTTCCGTTTCTCTGGATTTGATTGCTTTGAATGACTCAACACTTTTTTTTATTACTTTCGGTAATTTATGAGTTTTCTGACAAAAGATTATATAAAACAAAGCTTTTGTTGACTACAAAAAATTCCGTCGTTTTTTATTGCTCCACGTGTAAACAATAAATATGAATAAAATAATTTCGAATTTCAAGAAACCATTACGTTGCTAAAAGTAATTACTCATTTTATTAACGCCACTTATCCCGCCAATAACGGCACGGTAATTCCATCCGAAGGTCAGAGAACTAATAATCCAATTGTCGATGAAAAAAGTATCAACCCCACTTTTGCCTCTCCACATTTACAGAGTAAACGGACTGAAGAGCGTCGGTAACTTATTTCCTAACCTGACGGTGATAAGGGGCAACCAGCTGATCGTCAACTATGCCCTCATCGCGTTCGAGATGCCGAATCTGCAAGAGATCGCTCTGCACTCACTGACTGACATAACCCGCGGCTCCGTCCGCTTCCAGAAGAATCCTGTCCTCTGCTACACCGACACCGTCGACTGGGACCTGATCGCGAGGAACGGCAAGAATGCACACGTCATTTTGGTAAGGACTCCCACGAGTGCTTTGTTATTAAGAAGGCGCGCGACGCGAATCCTTGATTCGAGTAATCGGCGAGTTCAATTACTATCTTGTTATCGGAAACATTTGAAAAACGCGTCCGCTTACTGGAGGTTAAGAGTTCGTTTAAAGCGTGTAATTAAACTTGATTAGCTTAACTGCTTAATTATCAATAAGAAAATCGATTAGCGCAGGAAGCCCGCGCGCCGTAATGGAATAAAAATTGCCCCGATCGGTTTTGCTGATTTCGAAAAGGAACGAAGCGAGCCACCCCTCCGTTCTCGAAAAGCATTTGCATAGAATCTTATCGCGGAGCGGGCGCTTTTTCCGGAAACATATATTCTCCTCTCGACAAAAGAACTTCTCCGGAGAGGGAGAGGAAGAAAAGGCAGGGCCGAGAGGCGAGTGCTACTAATTCGCGCTCGCGCTCGATTACTGAATATTCTGCGTGCCTTTGAAATTTCATTGCCGGGGCTGAAAACAAAAAGACGGAGGATATTAGCCGGCTCGTTTGTGCGCGCTGTATTGTTGAGCTTCGTATTTAGCTTTTCTTAGATTTTCTTAGAAACTCTGGGGAAAGCAGTGCCTCTTGCATGAAATTTTTAACCCGACAATAATGAGATGAAAAATTAATCAGAAGCTCATAAATTATTCATGATGATTAAACGACAATGCTTTTAGTCCTTAAAAGAATTTAAATTATCTTTCTCAAATACGAGTATGCAAATTACATACAATACTCTTTCGTTGATTTATTTTGTTTGGGCTCAAAAACGCCAAAAGCCGAAGTGCGCTAATTGAAAGAATACACGCGAATTAAAGAATTGGCCGACTAAGTAAACAGGTTTTTATCTTCCGGGAGGCAAAATAACTTGCAGCGTTGACAGAATAATTAAAATGCAGTCTGTACGTAATTAGTACCAAATGAAATGAATGATATATTTAAATAGTCATTTAGACGTTTCTAATGGGGTTAATCCGCATTATTTTTCCCTATATTTAAATTGCAACCAAAAACTGCCTATCAGAGCTAAACAATTCCAAAAAATGTTGTTTTGACGTAAACAGCGTAGAATTGCCAGCCGCCGGCGAATTAACCAGCTTCATTATTGTTATCTCGCGTGCGCTTTTATTCGAAACGAGGAAAACACGCGTCCGCAAATATCGATTATGGCCTACTTAGCGCCTAACTATGTCCAATATTCGACTCGCGCGCGCTTTGTTCCGTGTATCGAAAACTTTGCCCTCCGAGTAAGCCAATAAATCCATCGGCTTCGTTTGATCAATCTTGTTGCGAAAAAAAAAGCTTTCTTTTCCGCGCTGGCAGGCCGTTAATTAATAACTCAATTGTGGAGGAGTGTACTTAGGCTTTTGCATTACTGCTTGTCTGTTTGAAAGGTGCGTCTTCTTTGAAATCAATCTTGTAGCCGTAAACGATATTAGGCCTAAAGAGACGGAAAACAAACAGAGGGAATAATAAAGACTATAATCAAGCCTGTAAAGACGAGACTGAAAAAGTTGTAATGACTTTATGTTTCCACACCAGTCCTTATTACTTTGTACAAATTGGAATAAAAATGAAAGCAGAGCGCTATTTCTTTTCCCCGCTTAATAACAGTAATTCGCTAATGGCTGCCTTCGCTGATGTAATCAATCTTTACGTCTATAAAATTACATACATTTAACGCGAAATCTGATCAAACAGCCGGACAAAAATATCGTCTCCACTCGGAGGCAGGTGCCGCGGTCGCGATCTCGTAAATTACAATTTGTGCTCGGAGTTACCGGGCAGGAACGAAAGTTTTTCAGGCCCCCGACGACAAATGTAAAGGCGGACGTGCATCCTCGCTTTTTTCAAAATCCGGCCAATTAAAACGAAATTAATTTCCCCGACTCTCTCTCTCTCTCTCTTTCTCTCCCTCGATTTTTCAATTTCGCCGCGCGCGTCGTCGCGTGTCTGAGTAATGGCTAAATAAACAGGCGAAAAAAGATAAATAACGAGGATAATTCGGGCTGTCTCATAATTATCCCGCAAAAGCGATGATTAATCGCGATTTTCCCGTCGCCGGACCCTCCTTTCTGCCCCCGGGGCAGATCGCCGAGCCCGAGGAATCGCGTGCGCGCGCCGATAAGCAGCGGCGGACTGCTCGGAGGGGGGGAATTTACGTGCTCGAGGGGCTCATTTTAATAGATACATTTTTAATGCTGAAAACCTCCGCTCCTGCAAATGATCCGGCCAATCGGGATTTCAATTTTAAATTTCAGCGAGATCGACGATTGCGCGCGTCGTTTTTCAACGGGGAATTCGAGCGTCGCCATTGAAGGAGCGGAGACCCTTTTGTTTATTAAATGAAGCGTCGTCCGCTTTTCACTCCAGATTTTTGAGATCGCGAATTCAAAAGGCAGAGAGCGGAGCGCATAAACCGAGCAAGTAATAGCCCCCCCCTCCCCGTTCCTTGCGCCAGCCGATTTCAAAAGGCAGCAACATCTTCGGCAGTATCTTAGGCGTCGAATCGATACTCTCGGCTCGACAAAGCACCGCTCCGCATGCAGGCATTAGCTCCGCGACTGATATTTCTCGGGGGATAATGGCAGCCTCGGCTCCGAGTCGAGTGCAATTTTCCCGACGCACGCGGCGCGCACACACACGCGCGCCGCAGCGCAGAGGGACGATGGTCACGCGAAAACGGGGCCGACCGGCGCAATTAAAATTTTACGGTATGGCAAAACGCGATTGAGGGAGCATTGCCGATCCCGCTCGAGTGCGAACGCCGAGGTTTTGCGTGCGCCGGGCGGCGCTCGAGTTCGCCTGCGGGTTACGTGAAACGAGGATTAACAGGCCGCGCGAGGGCTTTCCACAGTGCTTGTGTCGGCGGATTTTTGAAGAAAATATTTTCGCCTTTTAAGCGGCTAATATCCCAGTGGAGGCTGCTCGAACCTTTAATTTGATATTTTGGAAAAGTATAGCTTGCCGATATTTTCAAGCTGCGCATAACGTCTGAAAGCTCAACTAAAACGTTTTTAAACGCGAGAAGACTCTTCCTTAAAACCTACGAACAATCAAGTTTTCGTCTATGCATATTTGTCCACTCACTATTAGCATTTGAATTGCCACCAAGGAAATCTCGCTGCCTATAACCACAAAAAATCTCAATAATAAAAACAACTTAACGCAGAAGCATTACCTGCACTTACTCTAAAAGTAAATGCAAAATTTGGCAACTGCATTCGCCGGCAATCCCTAAGCGTCTCCCCCGATAAAGCCATTGTATCCTCGACTGGCGAGAAAGCGGCGGCCGTCAATAAAAGTCCTCCCCCGGGGGACGTATCTTTCCTGCGGTTCCCTCGATGGCTAATACCGGAGGCGCGCGCCTTCGGGAGAGGCATTCAAAGCTTGCGGTCTCGCCGACCCTCGCCGCGGATCGTCCTTTCTCGCTTTGGCGCTCTCCCGCGACAAAATGAGCCCCGGCCAGGAGCGAAAATCGATTTTTTATCGGGGCCGCAAAGCGAGCCGAGAGGGAGAGAGAGAGAGAGAGGTGTGCGAACCGGTAGTTTATGGGGCGAAGCTCGCGTGCCGACCGCAGAGGCAAATCGCGCATTATGCGGACTGCGGATTGCCCTCGGGCTCTCTGTGCCGGGCTTCGCGAGGAGAGTGTAATTTTTAAATTAAAACTTCATTCTTTTGATCGGCTGCTTTGCGGTAACGCGACGGCGAGCAAATTCGCGGTAATCCGGCGGTGATGCGTCCGGGCGGGGATCGATTAACGTTGCTTTTTCATTTGTAGATTAAAAATTTTCAATTTTTCTGGAAACTATATACTCTGTATTTCGGCTCGCCGTAGAAATTGTTTAACGTTGTACTAAAAGAAACGAGAATATCTAGCGCAACAAAACAACAGATTTTAGTAGCTGAAACTTCACCGATCTATTTCTCACCGGACCGTACAATTTCACGGCAACGCAACAAGCAAAGAAAAAAATTAGCTGAAATTAAACAGTATCACACTAAAAAGCTGCTCGGAGTTCCCGTTCGCAAGCAAAGCGGCGAAACAGAGACGAAAAAAAAAAAAAAATCAGCGGCGAGACGGGGTAAAAATGAAGAACAAACCAGTGCACGAGAGGCGACTCCATTAATTTCCGCAGCGTATTACGCGTCGCTCGCGAAGAAAGTGCCAGGAGCATTCCGCGACACATCGCGCATGTTCGCCCGTTAATTGCGGCGCTAAAAAATCGTCCAATTACTCGGCTGTCGTTTTTTCGCGGAAAGTGCGCGCGATTTCTTGCCGGCCCTTCCGCCACGGCCAGTTTTCGCTCGCCGCGAGAGAGAGAGAGAGAGAGCCGCACTTGCATGCTGGCCGCGCATTCCTCCCTTATCTCCCGCCGAGTATCGCGCGATCGCTGAGAGATGTCGGGCCGCGATAGCGGGGAATTCTATTACTTAAATAACGATGATTTTCCCGGCTCCGCGGCTTGCTGCATATACAAGCTTTTTGTTGCAGGCTGGCTCTTGAGCTCGGGCTCGTTCAAATTCATGCGCCGGCTGGTGAATCGCGATTTAAATACTTAGATGCCGCGGAGAAATTGCAAGTGAAGATTTGCTTAATCTTGGCAGAATAAAACGTAGGACGCGTCTAAAGTTACTACTTAAATAGGAAAATTTGTCGTAAGAATCATCGTACATCTTCTACGTCTATTTAGCTCGAAATTTTTAAGCGGTGTACGACGTGAATTTTTGTCAAACAATTAATGCTAAAAATACGAAATTTCTACAATAAACGATCGAGTAACCCAAAAATTCGGCAAATCTCTCCGCAAGCACTACAACCTTGTCCACAGCTTGCCTTAACTAAGGCCGATCCAGCCCGACGAGCGACGGGGGGGAACCACCGAAGCGGCACCGCGGCAGCGGAACGCGAAACTCGGACGGCCACTAGGGGAAAAACTGTCCCGGCGCGCATGCGCGGCTTTAATCGCGGCTGCCACTCGCCGAGACGCCGAGTCGATGCGTCGTCAATTATCGTGTTTACGAGGGGCAATCGCGTCGAAGATGATTTTATTTCGACGGAGAGCAAGAAACAAGTGCTAATGAGGGAGCCGACAATAAATTCGATGCTTTATGCGTTGTTTTTGCGCGGTAACCGATTCTAATGGCGGGTCGTTTACAACGCCTGATAGGATATTTTAGAGGTCTCGTTTAATTTATTTAGATTTTAGTGTCGAATAGTTGAATTAAATTTCACCCGAGAGAGTCGCATTTATTTTCTGTTGCTGTAAATAAGCTTACAATTATTATTAGAGGTTAATTAGTTATTTATTTATGAATGACTAATTAATCGAATGGTAATTTCTTCTGATAATTACATTCTATTATTATGAGCATGTGTCCTGATGAAAGATATTTTTGTGATTGCATCAGATTTTGTTTTTCAACCTTTAAAATAATTTACTTGATATTATTTTGATACACTGTAATAAAAGTAAAGAATTTTTTAAATTACCCTTTTCCGCATTATTAATTGTAGGCATTTTCGTTAGAATAGCTAGCAATCCAAACTGGTTTTCGCAAACAAAATAAAAAATTTAGCCGATAAAATTTAAAACGCGTCTACATTCTAAAACGCAAGCAGCCGCAGCTCTCGGCAGCGCGATCAGATTTTTCTCGTATTAAATCGCTCCTTTGCCCGAGCATAACAATGCGCAAGCTCGCTCTGAAATTTCCGCTCGACCAGCATCTCCAATCGAACCACCAATGCCAACGAGCGAAGGGACGAAAAAGCTGGACGAATTGGAGATTCGGAAAAAAAGGGCGCGCTCGTCCGCTCTAAAGGATAGAGGAAAGCCGCCTCGAGCAGCGATTTGTCAATCCACGCGTCGGAATGTCAACGAGAGAGGCAGGGATTTACACGCGGCTAATTTTCGTCGGCGAACGTGGGAAATTGAAATCCTGCCTCTCTCTTGACTTGTCGCGATTCGTTCCGCTCAGAATATCTATAACGGTTAAAATAATCGTAGAGAGCAAGAGAGAGGGCAAGAGAGAGAGAGAGAGAGAGAGAGAGAGAGAGAGAGAGAGAGAGAGAGAGAGAGAGAGAGAGAGAGAGAGAGAGAGAGGGAGAGAGGGAGAGGAAGCGAGCTGTGCGCACGAGCGGCGATTAGATTTCAGAGTTTGGAATTTGACGCGCCGCACTTCTTGACGTACGTACGTGAGTGCGCGTATCAGCGTTTAGAGCTGGAATTTAGCTTTTCGGAAGTGAGCTGAGGAGTACTTGGGTAGGACTGATACAACTTTCGACGTGTAAATCATTCCAATTTTTGGGTTGGGTTCATTATGATACATCTTAGGAATGGCAATTCCAATACTTGCTTAAATGGAAAATAAGACCAAAATTTATTTATTAAAAGAAGCTCTTTAAATACGAACTTTATCGTTCTTTTATATCGATTATAAGTAAGTTTAATTGCAATATCGCAATTACTTTGGATGCTTCGGATAAATTTTTTTAAGTACGTAAACATAAATTATGTAATAAAATAATAAACTTTCTAGTGCATAATAAGTGAAAAGCCAACTTCCATAGCGCAAAACGAGTCTACAAACGTTGCACAGAGATACCGCACATTAAATCAGACTTTGAACGTATGCAGATAGTAGGTAGTACTATAAATAAGGCATTACCAAGAAAGTATAATATATGAGACCTTATTAAGTTATATATAAGTTTTTGAATAGGAATCGAATGAATGAAAACCGTTGCGAAATAAAATCAATTTGAAAATCATTTAATTCGTAGCAGATAAATGAATAAAATTATTCATTTATTAAAGATTTTATCGATGTTCGAATTCTGTAGTATTATGAATTTTATTATCAATTTTATCGGATTCAATTAGAGAATTTGCTGGTTGTTTATAGTATTGATATTTCTCTCAACTTTGATTAAAAAGTTCTTCCATCAAAAAAGATAAGGTTTTCACGCAGCACACTTTAAGTCGTGAGGCTTGGACGTAAAACTTTAATAAGTGTTCAAAGACACGTCACTCGTTTCGAGTTAAGAAATCGATGAAAACACTTTATAAGAGCACCTCATCATCATTCAAAAGACCAGGAAAGTTTTGTACAAAAATACAAGGTACACAAATCGAATTATAAAAATTTGTAATCTGTATCCAGAGTCGATAATTTATTATTTCATTGCTTCGAAAACAAAATTTCGCAGACGAGTTTATTTTCCCTGCGGTGTCGTAGTATATATTGGCAACAATTTCAATAAAGTTTGGTTTGCCGCTTGCATGCCGATGCAAATAGCGCGAGGTGCTTAAAAATTTTTCGACTTTGGACGTTCTCCAAGATTTTCCGCGCACACGAGCGCCCGATCGGTTTGGCTGAATTTCTAATTGTCCGGAAAGAAATAAGCAGCGAAGCCTCCTCTGTTTCCAAGCTAAATAGTATTATGGCTTGGGAATATATTGTTACGTGGATAGGCATTTATTAGTTGAAATCTGGAAAGTTGAAACTTATCTTTCTGAGGAATAAACACCCTGGTAGAAATGGAAAACATTTTTTACCTAGGAAATAGGTAGCAAAAGAAAAGACTAAGTAGAGACGAGCTGACCTTAGAATATAATTTCCTAGCATGAAACGTTTTTTTTTTCACATGAACTAAACATTTAATAGAATAAAATCTTTAACCCATTTTTAAGGTATTAAGTAGCTAAATGTTTTAAAAAAGTAAGGCTATGTAACCTCGTCAGACTCAATGTTACAATAGAAGAGAATTTTACCGATTGTCCGCCTACATAAAGAAAAAAAAATTATATACTATATTCATATTTATTTTAATTTTATATTAGTTTATGTACGTTTTATGTTCTATAAGGAAACGTAAAGTGATCATATAATTTTTAACTATTAAAATCAAATTTTTGGCAATTTAAAATGTGGCATTTTTTCCTATGTATTTACAAGGTAAAACTTACCTTGTTATGTTAGGATATATTTCATATTACAACAATAACTTTCTTAACTATTTACTAGCCAATGCCAATGAGACAGGAAATTATTATCAGACTATTTAATAGCGAAATCATGTGAAAAAAAGCGTTTCATCGCGACCTATTAAATAGCCACGGGACTTATCTATTAACTATTTTCCTAGCCATTTTCAATGCTGGAAATTCTACCAGGGCAGCCCTGCTACAGATAAAAGAATAAAAACAATGGCCAGGAAAGTATAAACTAGGTATTTTTAATTCCTAATTAACTAACTTTGATGTAACGATCATTTCAATAGATTGAGCATAACCTAGAAATATTCGAATCAAGTTTCAGTCCGTTCTCAGTTATGCGATACAATATACAAAAGATTTTGAATGCTCTAGATAGCTTTCCGAAATAGTAATAAGGAGCATAAACGAAACATTTATTTATAATACTGCTTTGGTAAAATTTTAAAGAAAACGTAAATTTCTTGCCTCTTTTCTATCTCTCTCGCTCGCAACTAGAATGCCAAGCAAGTTTCTGGGTATTTCTGAGGTAAGAAAAGTACCTATCGTAACAACCATGCAAATACCGATAAATATAAGTTTAGATTTAGTCAAACTGGTTTAAAAGTCCGGCGACCATGAAAAAAAGCGTTACATCAAAGTTAGTTAACCAGTAAGTAAAAATACCTATTTTATAGGTAAAATTTTTGAAAATACCTTATAAATAGGTATTTAATGTGTTTCATCTCTACCAGGGAGTGACGCACGATTTTAGAATTTATGAAATGCTTATAGAGGAACGGAAATGCAAGGCGACAAGATTTTAAACGATTGACGCAATAAAAGAATCGTTGACTCTGCAAGGGCTTATCAAATACGCTCCATTCAGACGCATTTTTTCAGACTTGTGCATATCAAGTTTCAATATATCTTTAATACGCTTCCTCGACTTATTATTTGTCTTCCTCAAAGCGTCTCTTAATTATGTATTTTCGCACCACCCGAAAGCTTTGACCGCCGCGCACGCCGCACCAGTAAGTCCAAGAAAGAAAATCGGGCTAGACGTAGAAGGGTCGATTCGAGTCAACATGGCCGCCGCGAAAAACAAGCGGGATAATTAATACACGAGACGCAAGACCGCCGGCAAACCGCAAGTTCATGTACGTACGACCGCGCAAGAGCAGGTTTTATAATGAAACTGAAAAGCGTATGCGCGCGTATGCGAAAAAGAAAGCGGGAAGGAAAAAGTTTAGCGAGCGCGCAAAAAACGTATTAGCATGCAAATTGTCACTTTGAATATATGTACCTGATATTACACTCGCGCGCCTGCCGCGCGGAGGTTTCTTATTTTTTTCCCGATGCGGTCGCAGCGCTGATTTTCGATTTTTATCTTTCAGAGTAACAAACCCAAAAACGAATGCCCCGTCTGCGACAAGAGCTGTCCCCAGAAGCCGACGAAGCACGACGAAAAGCTGTGCTGGAACAATAAGCACTGCCAGATGCGTAAGTCGAAAAAGCGAACGAGCGACAATGCCCCCCGAATCGATTAACTCCCCCTTTCTCCGCTCGACAGTGTGCACGAACTGCGAGGACCGCGCGTGCATGGGGAACGGCGAGTGCTGCCACGAGTCCTGCCTGGGCGGCTGCACCGGCCCGACCGCCAAGGACTGCAAGGTCTGCCGCGAGTTCATCCTGAACAACACGATGTGCGTGAACAGCTGCCCGAGCGACATGTACGAGTTCCTGAGCCGGCGCTGCATATCCGAGCAGGAGTGCCGGATGATGCGCAAGCCCCGCGAGCTCGTCCAGCAGACGGACCAGTACCCCTACAAGCCCTTCGACAAGATCTGCCGAATCGACTGTCCCGCCGGATTCGAGCAGACCGAGCACAACGGTAAACCTTACTCTTCTCCCTCTGCTTTCCCTTTGCTTCCCGATGCGCTTCGCAAAGTATCGAGCGACGCTTCAGGTTCGTTTCGTGATCTATTCATGGAAGTCGAAGCCGCGCGCAAATCTATTTTCATGCGAAATATAGGACTTTGTCGTAACAAAATTTTCATTCTGCTTTATACAGTGTGCATAAACAAATTTGTTCAAGACAAAGACTTGTGTACCGAATTGTTACAACTTTTTCATCGCATCGAGCGGTAATTTTTTTTTTTTATTATTACTTTTTCTTTATTTGAGTACTGTACTGTGTTAAGTTCTTTGTAGGGAAAAAACTCAAGATTTCTCGGAAGTGAAATGCAATGAATTGCAGACGATGTGGAATTCGATACGAGAAAAACTCTTGAAATATGATTATTATGTTATCACTCAATTTGTTGATGTTTGTGACGTTCAAACTATTTTTAATATTGATTATAATATGAGAGACTTGAGACAAATGTACTTTCGAAATCTTATAGGAGGTATTTATTTATTTATTTCTTTTTGTATTTTTGTTTTTTAACCACTTTAGAGAAGGATTTCTTTAAAGAAGCAAAATGCAAAATAGTGGATCCAATAGAACCGATGTAATAAACATTGAACGATCTCGACAATATTATGTCAGATTCATAATACCCTATGTATCAATTTCCGTGTATAAACAATGAATCTTTTTCTTGTCGTGTGCGCCGCATTGAATTTTCAATTTCGAATCCGTAAGTGTACTGTAATATTGCCAAAGTTGTATTGGATCTGACTCGAACACATGTTTTATAGCAATCCAAAAAATGAAAATTGCTGGAAAAAATAACTCATGATACATTACCAATCAAACGTTTAATGTTATTA
>JAWWEM010021446.1:0-19930 GCA_035582935.1 Ormyrus thymus | reverse complement strand
TAAATTTCACCAATGTTAAATTGTGTACAATGTTTACGTGTACGATTCTTATGTGTATAAAACGCACCTTGCCTCAAAGTTGAAGTTTTTAAATATCAAAATAATGCGAAAGCTCTAATCATTTTGAAATTAAAAAAATTAAGAAAATATACTCTGTTTTAAACGTAAAAATTTAACTTAAAACTTTCGAATAAAAGTTTCGTAAAAGAAAAGAAAAAATAAGAAGAATCAAGCTCTATTATTCTATTTTCAGAAGTAGAAAATATTGATTTGTTCAAAAATTATTTTATTCTAAATGTGAATGGTAAAAATTCATGTATAAATTAAAAACTTTTACATTTTTGTAGTTCAACTTTGTACTAACGTAAGTTGAATAAATCTATATTTTTTAGTTCTGAAAATTAAAGTTTGATACCTTTTGATTATTTACTTTTTTCATTTTTATTACTGACAATTCCAAGCTGAATTCTTCATGTTTTTTGCAAAATGACGCTAATAACCTCCAAGAGATGTAGACTGCGGATTCCATATGAAAATATTGGCACCCAAAGAAAAAGAGACAAAGACAACTGAGGAGAGCATACTCTCTTTCTCTCGTCCGTCGCTCATTAGAGAAAGAGAATGCTCCCATCAATTGTCTCTAACTCTCATTCTTTGGCTGCCAAAATTTTTATATGGCAACCGCAGTCTATATCTCTTATGTCTATAATTAGACCCAACAATTCTGATTATCTTCATATTTAGGTATCTAAAAACTATTTCTACTGTCGGAGCCGAATCCGTTCTCCAGAAACCTAAACTTCTCTTAGTTATAATACCTTGTGGAGGTTCACACGTAAATTTCAAAGACATCTGTAATAAAGAGATAGGAAATTGAGGGTGTGGTTCAGTTGTAATCCATATTCGAAAATCTTCGTGTGGATCATCCAATTCCAACAAATAGTTTACTACTTCAACCATATAATCTAAACTTAAATGGCAATTTTGGAAAAGAACCCAAAATCCCTAAAACACAGAAAATGTAGACTTTTATCAAAACAAAATTTAAGAAAAACTAAATATTTAATGAGTAACTTACATTCAGCACAGCACTATTGATTAATTTTTGTGCATGGACTTCTTGTCCTTGACCCATAGATATACTTCTACATTTTAGTTCCAGCTTTTTAGCAAGCTGCTCAATACTAGTCGTCGGATCAGAACCCATGCTTAAAAATCCTATCATCGGTGTGTTCGGTCTTGATTCTGACTCTAACACATCCATAAGTAACACTACTGGTTCTGCATATCTCTGTCCTAAAGAATCAGCTATATACTTTTTCGACTGTGAAAGAGCTCTGTCCATGCACCAAGCTCTGTTAAAAATGTTACAATTATTAATATAAAACACAAAAATGATCGCTTGTTAAATTACTATACAGATCTATTTTTAAATATATAATTCTATCATATTTGAATTTGAATAAAAGCTATGTCAGCAAATTAATTTCCATTATTAAGATCGAAATCATCTTCAAAATACCTTACAATCAGAAGACGTCGGAATGTATCTAAACTCTGGTAGCCGTCTGGAATTATTTCTTCTTCAGGTGCTTCTTTATCAAACCACGCTTTCCAAATCTTGTCGCTAGCAGTAACTTGTTGGATTATGTTTTGAAATTTAGTCAGAGATGAAAGAGCTACTAGATTCAACCAGACTATGTCAGTAATCCACTTGCAACTGCGAGGTTTTGGTTCAACGTCATTTAGATCAAGAGCTGCCCCGCCCTTTATCAAATATTGAAATTCCTCATGCGTAATATTTTCACGTTGTAAATCAATTTTTAACGTCATTAAAAGAACAAACATGAATTTGTGAATTTCATAAAGGCCGCGTGCTTTATACCTAAAGACTTCATATGTCAAATATTCAATTATATAATAAATCCGTCTTTGATTTAAAGGGCTCTTTTGTGATCTAAATTTAAATGGAGAAACAAGTGCATTTTCAATAATCAAAGTCTAATAAAATATAATAGTTTTCTAAAAATCTACAAATTACTTACTTTGCCATAGACAGATCAAATCTTTCTAAAAATTGAGCAAGAGACGTTTGATACATACAATTAACATGAGCCATATCACAAATTAAAAAGTATAAAACACTTCCACGTGTAGCAACTGGACGGAATTCTTCTCTGGCCGTATTAATTTTTATTTCTGTATCCCTTGCTGTTATTAACTTTTCATTAACTTCAGCAGCAGTTTTCTTAGTATTGTTTAAAACAGACATCAACTCAATATCTTCGATCAAAGGACCCTAAAGTATATAAGAATATGTAAAATATGCAAAATTAATATAATTCTACATAATATATACTTTTAATTTTTAGTTAATTTAGATGTAACTTATAAAAAAGATAAAAACTTTACCTGAACTGTAGTCAATTTGCGCAATAAATTTCTTTCTAACTCTTTTATGTTTCGTTTATTATTCATAACATCGGTCATTAGCTCCGTCCTTTCTTCTTCGAGCTCTTTCTTTTCTGTTAAAATTACTCTTCCTAAAAGCTGATCTTCTAATCCTTTCATTGTTACTGTAAAGTCTATAACAGATGTTCGAGCGAAAACCTCTGGAGGATACGAAGGATTTGGTAGTTTCGTCGTTATATAAACTCTAAAGTCATCATGAATATCGACTTCCTTATCCCCAAGTTTAACCTAAAAATCGATAATTTTATTAATTATAAATAAAAAATAAGCTTTAATATATCATTTTTTAGCTATTGAATTAAAAAAGCGCACCTTCCATTGTGAACCAATTTTTATATAATTTTTTTCTAATAAATTATCCAATACAGGATCCAATACTTCTCCAACATCTTGAATTAACAATGGACGGCCCATAGAAATACAATCTTCCAAATGATTTCTAAAATACTTGTGAGTCAATAATGTCGGCTAAAATAAAATTGTAAAAATTTTTCTTATTATACATGTTTCTATGAATTCTTATTTTATATTACCTAAATGACTTATATTCTTTTTATAATAATTATTTTTGAATCTTTGTTTTAAAAAAACATCATAAAATGAAACCAATTTTAATTAAAGTTTTATAGATCAGGGGCAATTAAAAGTTTTATATATAATCTTATAATTTTTTTTCATAAGCCTATTTTTTAATAACATAAAAATTAAAAAAGGTATCATTTGAAATCTTAGGAGGTTACGAAGAAAATAAAAATATTGTGTTCGTAACATCGTGCAAGATTGAAATGGATTCTAACGGAGCGAAGGAAGGAAATGGAATGTGTAAAGAAAAATTACGCGGTGGACATCGGAGATCGAACTTGATTTTTCCGGGTAAGAAGCAAGTGTCCTACTACAGGATTACCGCCGCGCACTGTTTACCAGTGTTCTAACTATTGAAAAATCACTATTTCGATAAAATACAATCTAAATTTTCTTCCATTCGGCTCAAGAACGTAAAAATTTAAGTTTGATTTTTATTTAAAGTCCGAATTACCAAATTATTCAAACGAAATGTAAAGAATGAATATTTTTTTTTCGACATATTAGTATTAATATTCCTGCCACCCAAGACAAACATTGCTTAGGGCGCGAATTCGAATCCCCGTCAGTCCGAAATTCTCGGAGACATTTTTAAGGAAATGTCTGCCAATTTTTTGGTTTTCGGGTTACAGAGCTCATACCAGCTGATCTTGCTGGAGAATCACGATGCACCTGATCGATAGCCAACCTTAGCAAGTACCATGATTGCGCTGAGTGCATAAGTACTGAAAAGGTTGGCTGTTGCGCATCTCGCTCGTGAGCATCGCACGATGCAGTCCTCTTTTGTTCGACCGATAAAAGCAAAGGGAATTGACTTTGAATCCGAACTCAAAGGCCCTAGTCCCTACCGATCGAAACAAACACCGTTATGGTAAAACCTACTTGCTTTGTTTGCCAAAACACACCGATGACCCCATCGTTGTTAAGTACATTGGAGTATAAATAGAGCACCGTTAAATAATATTTAAAAAAAAAATACATTAACTTGATAAAGTGCATTTGATAACGAGTATTGACGAATCCATAGTGTTCCAAAAATCGCCATTTTAAATTTAAATTGAAAATTTATTTCATTCCCTCTCACTCCTTTGAAGATTGAAAGTCAAAATTGATGAAAAAACAGAAAAAATTTTCAACTTTTATTATCTTAAATAAATAAATCATTACGAAATAAAATTTCACAAATAAAAAAATGACTGTTCAAAGTAGAAACCTGTTATCATTAAAAACAACCTTGTAGATGTAGAAGTAGTAAGTATCAATAACATATAACCTATCCCTGTCGGAAAGACCTGGTAAAATACCGGTATCGGGTTATATGTGTGTATTTGCACCATTTTACCAGGTCTTTATAAGATTTTATCGGACCTTTCCAATAGGGATGTAATTTTATTCAATTATTGTTCGTCAGTTTAAGACAAATTTTACCAAAAATTTAAAACAAACTAATTGTTTTGAACTTATCCATAAATCCTAAAAAAATAACAATTACCTGCAGATCAAAATCTTTTTCTTTATTTACTATCCATGCTTTTCCTTGCAGCTGAGGATCGATAAGCAATGGAAACCGTGATCCTCTTGTAACGATTATTCCATTCTGAATTGAAAGATCGTCGTTCGGCAACCCTTGCAAGTTCCATTCCCCAATCTAAACAAAAGAGCAAATAAAAATGTTATCAATATTATCATTCATTATTTATTATTAAAGTATATTAATATTTAAATACCGTAGCTGCATCAGTTAAGGATTCGATTATATCAACTTTCAACGAAATAGGTATTTTTCGTCGTTGAATGAACTCAAACCACTTCTTTTGCACAAACACCCGGAATTCTTGATTAAATGGACCACAATATGTAAGAAAGCCAGTTAAAATCAATACGTCACCGACTAATCGATCAGTTTCAGATTTAAACGCTACGAGTTGGTCTGTCCAGCGTGTCCGTTCTCCTGATAATCCATCTATCATAGCTCTAGCAGTATCCATTTTTGCTTGACACAAATTAGCCTGATCGACTATAGTCTAAAAGCATCAAAAATATTATTTTTAATCTCTTAAAATTAGCATCTGTTAAAAATTGCATAAATTGCTTAGCAAAATAAAAGTAAAAACTATAAATGTTTCAAATAAACATGATTTCTTAATACCTGACGATCAGCCATAACTGCGTCAAATTCCCTTTGAACTTGTCTTAAATCTTCATCTTTAGCTTTTAAAAGTTCTTCGGCTGCTTTTAAATTTTTGTTAGCCCTATCATGTTTTCCTTGTTGTACTGCTAAATTAGCCTGAGAGCATTACAAGAATTATGTAAGTAAAACGTGGTACATTTTAAAAATAATTTTTACGTACTTTTAAAGGAATAACTTCCTTATTTATATCATAAAATGTGACCATAGACATAGTCCATTGTATTAAACCAGCGACGTTACCGCAAGCTGTTTTCGCAGCTTCAAAGTTGTATGATTCATAGTTTAAATAAGGTTGCATAAGGTCAATGATTTCTGCATTTATGTTGTCTTTTGGAAAATTTTGTAAATTCCAAAGAAATCTCGTATCAGCCATCACCTAAAAATAATATGAGAAATTGGGAAATTAAGCACATTTTAGCTAATTTTTTAATTACGCAAAAATGTAATTCAATACTTTTAATGCTTCAGGCCAAGATGCCTTTAAAAATTTTTTCTCAGGATCTGGTTTAACCAGTTCAAGTCTTTTTCCAAAAAGAATGCAAACGCAATCCATAATAAGCGTAATTAAATACGGTGGTTTTGCCAATTTTCGTACTGTGGCTATATCACTTGCTTTAATAGTCTGCAAATAATTTAACATTTCAATCATTTTTTGATTATTTAAAGACGTAAATGTTACGTTTTTCTGAACATTATTTCTCATAAAACTGTTAAAGTTACATTTTTATTATAAATTATATTTATTTTGATGCACAAAATATGAGAAATAGAGAAACAAAAACTTTAGATTTATTTAATATGAAACAATTTGAAGCTAACTTGCAAAGCAGCTTCAGCTTGCAAAAGAGCAGGTTCGGCAGCTTTCAATTTCTTTTCCGCGACTACTTTTTCTTTGGAAATTATTTTTAATAAATGTTCAGCTGCCTCTTTCGACTTCATCACTTTGGCTTTTACATCTTCAGCTTCTGCCCTTTTTTGTTCAACAGTAGTGAGAATCTACAATTTATTAAAAACCTTTATTTAATCAAATTTTTTAATTAACAATCTAATTGTAAGGATAATTCATGTGATTCTAATCATAATATGTATTGTGCAAAATCTCTTGCGATATCGGATAGAAATTAAAATTCTAGAATAAGGTAAAACAGCCGGTAGATAGACGATTGAGTCCACTAGAAGGACGGTTTTCTAGTTAATCTTTTTTTTAATCTTATTTAACGTCGACTTTTACGCTACCTTTCGGCTTGCCAAATCGCGACGCGGGACAAACAGCTTATATAAAGGTGACTTCCGAACCACCTGAGCTTTGATGTTATTAGACACTTGTAAATAAATACAGTGGTGTCCCAATGTCAGTTTTGCTGGAGGCCGGGATCGAACCAGAGACCTTCTGGTTAAAGGATCGGCACTCTAGCAACTGAGCCATCGCTGCTCTTCTAATTAATCTTAAAGCTTTCTTTTAATAAATAGACCCAGATAAAAAATTTCAGCCACATGATTTTGCACAGTTCTTTAACGTTATATCTATTGAAGATTAAAAATATTCATTATCTATTAATTAAACTATTAGTTGTCCATCTTCTGACTGTGTTACGGAATAAATTTTTCACAAGTTTGCAATTATAACTAAATAAAAGTATGCCCATATAGAAAAACAATCTTACAGCTTCAACTTGCACATTTTTTACAGCTATTTCTTCTTGATTTTTAACTAAAATCTTGCGCAAATCGTCAACTTGTGCCGCGGCGTCAACTAATTTATTTAAGCCATTACTCATACGAAAGGCCATTTTATTTATTTCTTGTAAATTTTGCTTGTAGATTACTTTGTAAGATCCAACATAAGTTAAGAAAGATCTGGGCGTAACGTAACACAGCCTACGATATCTATTGTAATACTCCACACACGCATCATTTACAAAATCTTGTATATCAGCCAAGACTTCAATAAGTTGATTCTTCACTTCGTCCGTACAAATCATTTTATATTTTCCTAAGAAATGAGCGCCAACTGCGCACAATCCATCTTTAGGCCAACGGAAGAACCAATTGCATGTGCAACCTGATATTAAACCGGGGAATTTCAAGGCTCTTGATCGGAACTTTTCACCCACCTGTGAAAAATCAGTTTTTTAAATTTTAGAATATTCAAGTATTTTTTATTTTAGTTTTTAAGCTGCTCTGGTTTAGGAGAATAAAATAACTATCTAAAGTGTAAAAAAGTTAATAAAAAATTTGTTGGATACAATATTGTTAAAAAGAATATGTAGAATGCAAATATCAGCATATTAACTCGTAGTTTTTTGACGATATTGCAAATTGCAAAAAGCGATAATTTGATATTTTTTTACGTACTTTAAACAAAAGTTGTGATTAGAGAAAGTTAAAACAAAATATTAGTTGTGTTCCAAAACTGCAGAGTCTTTGATGCAATAACCTACGTGTAACCTACATTAGTTATGATATTTAAAAACTTACTTCAAAAATTTGTTTCGATAGAATATTAATTTTCAAAAATTTGCTACCCTTGTAAACATTCATTCATCAGAATGAAAATCTTAGCAAAAGATAATTGATTTAAAGTATGTCAATTAACTGAAGGTCTTGCATAATTAATCGAACAACTAAATTTTATGAATAATTGTTTAAACTTCGATTGTTGTTTGAAGCAGTTCATTCAGAGTTTATAGTTTCTAATTATCATAAATAATTTTGCAATGAAAAAAAAATCGAATTTTCAATTTTAAATCCTTCTGAGATGTGAATAAAAAGGATAATCTATTTTAAGCTTCTGCCCATAGATAAACAAGCTAAATAAATTAAATAACGTAGTTGTTTCAAGTTGCAGACTAATAATTCTTTGTTGCATTTAAAAGCGCCTTTTTTACACCCTTTTAAAAAGAGGGGAATAAAAGTGTTCTGTAAAAAATAAATCTCAAAACAGGGTTAAAATTCTATTAGTCGCTTGAGGAAAAGTTGAATTTAATTAATTTCATACTACTAGAGCGCGGTATTCTCAAGCGAAGCAGTCAAGTACCGCTCTTCTGGATTGAAAAAATTGTTGTTAAATCAGCATTCTAGAATCTTAAACTTCTAAATATATGCATAAATTAAATATACAAACCGGCGAAAAACATAAAGCAATATGTAATTTATTTCTTGCTCGTGTTATGAAAAAGTCATAAAGATTATCTAACGTAGGCACTCTTTTCGGGTCTTCTTTTTTCATTAAGGGTACAATGTTTGTAAGAATCTCGTCCAACTCATCTTTTGGGAAAAGATTTGCTACTTCCCCGACACTTAAGATATTGTTAAGGAACTCAAGAAAGCCTTCTTCTTTTATTTCATTATCAGTAAAAATAAATGTAATTCCTCTTTGTCCAGTTCCAGCGTCTCGGTAGAGTTTACGCAAATCTTCCATTAAATTTTGTGCATTATAGGACCTTAAACGTTTAAGCGATAATTTTAGTAATTTTATTAAAACAAATTTCTTTTTAATTCGAAGAATATAGTTACTAATATTTTTGAAGCATTGCACCAAAAAGATTTTAACTACGTTTCAAGTGATTAACGATATATTCGATAAAAATGAAATTTTTTAACTTATTTAAAATCTCAGTACGCAAATAAAAATAACAATCAAATACATTATTAGAATACCTTCTTCTTTAACAAAGTAATTATTTGAATTAAAATATGTTAAAAATACACACCTCGTTAAAACTATTTGAAAGAAATTATATTCGGCTATGAAAGATGCAAGACGTGTTAACGACTGCTTTCCAGATCCTCCAATACCAACCAACAAAGCATGACCCCTTGGTGCTCCAAGTATTCTTGATATTTTTATTAAGTGAACTAGAGCATCGTGGAAAAGTACTAAATCCAAATGGATACCTCGAATATATTCATTAAACCGATCCATGAAAGTTCTAACTCTTGCAATAACAATTTCGTAACTAGAAAATAAAATATCGCAAAATTAATTTCGTAAAAGTCAATCTTATCTCCGCAACAATATACCTTGGAAGTTCTTCATAAGTTTTTGGTGCTTCTAATACAAAATCATCAGGTTCTTCTCCCGTAGGTTCGGGAGCCTCTCGCAAGAAATTCACGAAGTATGTTTCGCCTGGATCGTAGTGTTTAAAATCAGAACCAAGCAATTTTTCAGCTGTCTGTTTCAACATTTTTTTAAACCAGTCTTTATCGCCCATGTCAATAAACCTTCAAAGTAAAATAAAATATTAATTATACTAACCTATAAATTAAAAATAATTATTTATTGAAAACAAACCTGTCTGCTATAACTCTAAGACATTCGTGTTCCCAAAGTTTTAAGACCGTTTTAACAGTTTCGCATTCAGCTCTTTCAATTCTTAAAATTCCTTCCCATATTCTTGAAACATCTCGTAAATTAAAAATATAATGAAATTTAGCTGGTGTTGGTAGAATTTTTATTTTTGTCTGTTGCCATACGCTTCGAGTTAAAGGGATCAATTTCGGCACAAAATCCACTACAACTTGAGAAAACCGTTCTTCACAAAAGTATCCTTGTCCAATTGAACCTGAAGAAAATATATTTTAATTTTACGTAATTCTGCTCGAGAAAAGTCTTTATTTTAGAAATTAAAACTCCCTGGGGAAGCGTAACGATAATATCGCTAGATTATCCTTAAATTATCAAAATTTACACAGTTTCTAGCAATATTATCGTTACACTTCTACCAGGATCTCTGAAAAATATTTCAAATAGCTTGGAATATAATGCTTTTTAATATTATTATTTTTTTAAGTTATTATTTAATAATTAGTCTTATTAATTTGTTAGTATTCAAATTCTTTACCAATTGTATTACTTTAATTGATATAAAAAAGACTTACTGAAAATTGTATCCATTGATCTATTAGATGGTAAAGTGCAGTTAAATATATTAAATTGCCGCTTTAATCGTGGTGGAATGTCATTTCTACCACCACCTGGATGAATCATTGCAGCAAGTAACAGTATATCTTGCAGAATTATGAATTCTCCTGGTTTGTCTATTGAATAAAATCCTTTATATTCCATAATTTGACGGACAATTTCATTTGTTACTTGATCACCCCATTCATTTATTACAGGCATATTAATGTCGTCGATAAAAATGCTCATTTTTCGACCATTTGGAGGTCCATAAGTTGAACCCACACGTTTTTCTACGTAACTTTCAAATACTCGCTGTTTTAAAGAAGATAAATTATTGTTTATTTAAAAAAAAAATAGTTGTTTCTCAAAAAATTACGATTATACTTACTTGCACCATGTTAGGTGTAGAAGCTGAAGAAAAATTAAATGACTTTTGAAGATGGACTTCAGGATCATACCTATTCATATGACTTTTTATCATAACCGTTTTGCCAGTACCTTGTTCACCTTTAATAATCAATAACCATTTTTTTTATTTTACATTAGAAACACTTTAAGTGGCTAATTTTTTTAAATATTACACAACATATCTACTAATTAACCTTTAGAGGACGAGGATTGGGGGCGCGCAGCCTAAAAGAAATGCATAAAAAAGGTATCTTATATCATGGATTGATCATGAGTAAAGTGTCGATCACGGGTTGCGCCAATATATTGGCTGTTCCGTCCTCGAAAGGTTAAAGCACTACCAATTATTTTATATAAGGAGCATTTAGTTTCGAATAATTATTTTATTCATGATTAAATGCATACGTTAATCAGATGTATGTGTAGCAAAAAATACTATATTCTCTTCTTTTTCTATTCTGTCTTTCTTTAAAACTTTTTGTAATACTCGCGTCTTTAGTATTTAAAATAATTTTCTATATCCCCGTGTTCTAGCCCAAGATTAAGATTAAGATTTTTGAACGAATGCGTCATGTAATTCTTATTTGCTTTCGAAAATGTAGCTTCTCAAGTGTTTGCAATAGGTAAATTTAATCAAATTAGATAAGAAAAATGAAATAATTACTGATCATCATCCAAGCTAGAGATTAAACAAGTAGAAAAAATGAAGAAATAAAAAAATCCCAAATGCTTACCAGTCAATAATATAGCCTTTTCTTGTACCGCTACTAGATCTATCAAGTATGCAGTTCTGACATTATCAACATTTGGTACTAATATTGTGTGATATTCTAAAACTTTGTCTTTAGGATATTCAAAAATCGGGACTTTCTCATTCCAATGGATCCAGTGACCTGTCTCTCCAACAAGGAACTCGAAAATAGTTTCATCTTCCTTCAATTAAAAATATTATTCCTTTAGAAAAAAAGTTAATTTTATTATTTCATTTTACTTACTTGACATTTCGGCCAGTCTAAATCTGATGGATGAGCAAGCACAAAATCTTGAAGAGCGGCACGTCCGTCGAGTTCAAGAACGGCTCCAAGACTCCACATTACGGAAAATAAGAAAAAGTGTTCCAGTTGATGACGTGGAAACTCTAAATAAAGTAAATACAAATATTCATGAAAAAATAAATCTAATTAAGCTACGTAAAATAATTAGAAACAATAAATAAATATTTACCATTTGTTTCAGCAGTTATAAGTAATCCTTCTAGTAAGTCTAAACATTGTCGTATATACATTGCTTCAAGAAGATTCATTTTTGCTACAAGTTTCGTTTGCAAAAATTCATGAGCATCATCATAAATTTTATTAAACAGTTCTTGGAAAATTTTCACTTGGTCTGGTGACTTCTTTAACAACCAGGCCTTAAAATAAAAACAGTCGTTTAAGAAGTCTAAAAATTAAACATTTTTTCGAATTATTTATAATCATGTATAAGAATATTTTAACAGTCAAGGCTTTTAATCAAGAAATTGTAATTTTTGACTGATTATTTTTTTTTTTTTTGTATTTTTATAAATAAATATTAAGTGTTTTATATTTTCCAATAAAAAAAAATAAATGTTATAAATAAAAGATATAATAGTAGTACATTGGTTACCAAGCCTGCCAAATTCGGAATTCGAGCTCAAGTCGGAGTTTAACGCTCGTAGTGCATTTACTATTTTTTACCCTCTGAATACAAAAATAAACTTTTCGTGCATGTTTAGTTTCCATCGAACAAGAATGTACTACTTTTCGCCCGCTAAACAGGTATAAAAATTCGAATTGCGTACCCGGAGGATCAAAAATAATAAAATGTCGAATAACAAGTACGTTTTAAATTTAAAAGATTGTAAGAGCTAAAGAACATGATGCAAATTAACCTTGTTTTTTTTTATGTTCGAGCAGTATCGCGTATTCATTAATACTAAATGTTAATAATATTTACTAGATCATACCTCGAGAATAGGTGACCACTTCAATACAGAAGCACTGAAAAACACCATTCCCATACGTGAAACTGTTGCTGGTGAGGCATTGTCTACGTTATCTGGTTCAAATACAAGTTTAGCATTTGGTGCCATTATTATTCGATCACCATTTGCCAAAGTTAGAGTTTTATTGTCGTCTAAAACTGAATTTAAATTTTCTATCCATACAGCATCTACTGGTCCATCTAAAACGATCCATAAATTATCAGTTTTTTTTAATACCGTTGATCTTCTCCACAAGGTTGAAAATATTCCATCTGTCCAGTCATTCGTAGATACATCCAATCGGCCGAACATTTGAGGAGCTGTTATTGCCTGAAAAATTTATTGTAAAAATTAAAATGTTAAGATAAAGTGATGTATAAAATAAATCAGTATCAAACCTTAGGATTCATGCGAACTTCTTTATGGGGTCTTCCCATTTCAGTCATTGCCTTCATCAAAGTCCACATACAACGAGTTTTACCAGAACCAGTGGGTCCCAGAACCATAAGACCATGTCGGACAAGAGATGTTTCATATAGCTAAAACAAACATTTAAAATAATGAATATTGAGTACAAAGGCGATATGAATAAAATTAGCGTTTTATAGAGTTCCTGAACACCGTGTATAACGTAAGAAAAATTGACCGATTCTTGAACTCAAGGAACTAAAAAATTTTTATTTGAGGCGGAACATACTTGGATTACTTTTAAGTTCCATTCAGCATGATTTATTACTCCAAGGCTTTGAGCAGCATTTGCAACAGCTCTTTGTAATTCTTTGTACGATTGAGTGGTCAATTTTACATTAGGGAACATGTCATCAATAAGAGATAAAAATAAGGGTTCATCTTCATCTACCAATTTAGATAAATTCATGTCCCTAAAAAATAAAATACAATATACAAATATGGAAAATGTTGAGCTTAAGAATATGATCTGCAATATAATTTATCTATGTATAATAGCATTAGTATCAATTCTATTAAAAACATGAGAAGCTAAGATTTTATGAATTTTCATGAAATCCATTAAAACGATATTTTGTGAAAATTTCTAACAAAAGTTCTAAAAAGTTTTAGTAGGAAAATCATAATTAGTGATAAATTTACCTTAATACTCTCATTAAAGTGGTTTCTTCAGATTCACCAGGATGAGCACGTTTTTGTGCACCGAGAGTTCTCAGACATGATAAAATATTTCTTAGACCAAAATCATAGTGAACTTGTTTACTTAATTGTTCTTCACAAAGCTTATAAAGCGTAAAAAACTTTCTAGATAACATTAAATTTTCCTTGAATCCACAAGCTGCTAATTTTACACGCATGATAATCTGTATAAGTGTTGAAAACATTTAATTCTAATGATATCGAAAAGGATATTGAGAATATAATGATGAGGAATGTGCTGTAGAGACCAAAACTATACGTGTAATATCATTAATTACCTGCCTATCAGGAACCATCATCGCAACGCTTCTAAACATAATCTTTAAATTTTCAGGTAATTCTTGTCGACCAGCATATCCTGGGTTCATAGTAATGAATAGTCCGAATTCATAATTAATTGAATAAATTTCACCATCACTAAAATATCAACCAAAATGCTTGTAATTTATTATACAAATAAAAATAAAATGTAACAATTTTACCTGAACAAAAATTTCGTTACTCGTTCTTTTCTTGCAGTCAAAACAATAGCTACTTGTTGAGCTGCAACAGATAGCACAGGCAGATCGATACGATTAAATTCATCAAAACATCCCCAACTTCCAGATTGAGCTAAGCCCTATCACAGTGTTTTTAAAAGTGTTAATCATACGCAGTTTTTTAGAAGCTTACAAAAATTATATGGATTACTTTGAAAATTCTTCCTAAACCACGAAAGTCCATTTGATCGGAACAATTGAAGACAACAACGTATTTTCCTAAAGCTTTTCCCATGTCTTTTGTAGTTTCAGTTTTTCCAGTTCCGGCAGGACCAGCAGGTGCACCACCAAAATTCATCCCTAAGTGTACATTAATAATAATAAAACTATTTCCAGAATATTTTATTTAAATAAAATTTTTAACTGAATTTGTAAAATTATTTTTCAAAGAGAATATTTATTTCATTTATACTTATTAATTAATTTATATATTTCTAGCAGAAATTTCAGATTTTCTAGTTCCGCAGTTGCTACTGTCTCCGTATTCAGTAATTATCAATTTCAAGAATCTCCTAAATCGACTGTCGACTAATACAAGAAACTGGCCTGTCTTAGTTGCGGAAGACTTGAGCACCTAGGCGATAAGATGAAGCAGTATTACCCAAAAACCGAAGAAGAAATACTGCTGGATTGAATAACCTAATAAGGAGATTCAATAAACCGGAACACAACGCTGGAAAAGTATTAGAAGCATTAAATAGAAGATAATAATCTTCTATTTAATCTCAAACAAAGTCTAATTTGCTTAGAGCATCCAAGAAGGTTGCCCAATTAATGACCTGGATTACTAGAGCTTTTAACGCAATGTCATGCGTTGCAACGAAACTTCAATAGTTTTCGGAAGTTCAAGATCCATAGAATCAATTTATGCATTTAGATATTAAGAAGAACAAGCAATGGTGCTGTAAAGAGCTGGTCTTAGGGATAAATGCAAATCCTTGGAGCAGCCCCTGCGAAATATTAATAAAAAACTAAATCTTTTACAAAGGTCACCCATTGCCACCAGCAATGGAGCCAACACAGTTGGAACTTCCTGAGAGCTTGCAAGTGATAGGTGCGACTCAAACTCTCTTAAGCTGCGAAATAACATGCGTGACACCTCTGTCATCGTGTTTATACTCTATCACACAGAATATGCTCAATCAAACATGCGTCAATTTAGTGCACACAGTACCCTTTTAAGACACAACAACGTCGTTTTGAGTTAAGACATGCTCTTGCGTGCTTTCAGTTTCGCGACCTTACCGATTCGCAGTTTGAATTAAGGAAAGCCAAATCGTCAGTGGATGCAATAAAGCTGACCATAGATAGCCGTTGAAAAATCATTACCAGCAAGAACTGGAGAAGAGGTACGAAGACATATCTCGCAATATTGAAGTTAAATTAAAAAAAAACTCATTCCGCACTACTAATTTGGCATGTATTCTAACAGCAGTAAAGAGATGAAAAAAGTTGCAGCAAGTGCACCAGATAGTCGAAAATTGCTTCAGCAAAAGCTTATTGATGTACCGCGTGGAAGAAGGACCAACAATTTAAAGGTAACAAATGATATCCCTCTTAGAATTTCCTATAAAATATTACGTATGAAAAGAGAACGAAGCACGTATTTTTCAATTTCACCAAGTGTTGCAGAACCGATAATGTCAAAAAGTTTAATAACTAAAATTTTATTCTCTCAAAATCGATGGACTTACTCGATGGCACCCGCGGATGAACACAAGTATACTTTTGCACTCGACACAAGCCCGCAGATGCAAGCACATACGAATGCACGTATACATACCAATACATGAAGAAGGGTACGCTATTGTATGCAGAAAAGCGCCAAGGAACGAGGACAAGGCAATGGACAGTGTCCAGAAATAATACCTAGCGGTGGTTTCAGGGTGTTGACAAGAAAAAAGGAGACGGAGGTTTGATAAACAAAGTAAGCAGGACTGATACTTGACCGATATGTGACTGATCAGGTAAGTACCGCACAGGTGAAAGAAGGTGGGTAGCGGTCCCCAAGTCATTTCTGGCCAGTGTAAAAGCAACTTTACAGATAAAAACACGCGCGCACGCATGTATTGACAGGCATTTCCAAAAAATTTGTCCTGAATTGAAGATTTAACTTTGCTAAATTTTTTTTTTAAATAAAACTTATTCTAAAAGCCAATTAAATCGTTATTAAAAATAGTTACTTTGAAATTTAATAACTAATACTAAATAGAATTCTCACCAACAGCTTGTGCTAGCGTAATGTAGCATCTGTCAGTTAAGGGAGTGACGACAAGTCGATCTGTGCAGCCTAAAAATTCATTTTGATACACAAACGTAACATCTGTAATTCTGATAGGAACACTTTCCATTTCGCTATCGTAATAAAAGCGAGCTTGCTTCAACCATTCAAAATCAAGAACGTTTTTAATTCGCTGTCGACATAAATCGTCAAAAATATCTCTAAAATTATGTAAAATTTTTTCAATTAAATAATTTTATTGTAACAGATGAATTAACTTTGCCTGGAATTAACATTACCTTTGGTGAACGTGGATAGTAATTAAAGCTTCATATTTTAATCTTTGATAACTTGTTAAATCCTTAACAGTCACTTCAATAAGTCTATTTAAAAGATCCAGAAACCATTGATTTGTTTTTCTCATTATAGTTCTATCTTTTTTAGCAGTCATTAAAGCTACTTCAGCTTGTTGTGTCCATAAAACTTGTACCACTAATAAGCCAACCTAATGATTTTTTAAAATATGTAATGGTCTGACACTGTAGTTGTCAAATTTAAAACTATTTAAGTCTCAAGATTCATCTTACTTGAAGCACAGAGTTATCGATAAGAAATAATAAATCTTCACCAGCACCTATCAAACTTTGCAAACCGTTTGAAATAACCATACCGACTGATTGAAAGTGCATATTTAACAAGTTATTAACCCAATTTTCAACTCCACCAGTACATACTACAGGCTTTTCGAAAACGATTTTTTCCATTTCTCTTGAATACATCGCTACTACCTTATCGTATTCTTTCTCAGAAAAGTCAAGCTAAAAGTAGGAAAGATCAAGCAATGAAAAAGAAATTGAGGAAAATTAACTTTTTTTTACACAATTAATACTGGACTTTTTTTATTATACCTTTGCAACGTTATCAAAGAATCCGTCCAAATAATTAACGATAACATGAGAATCAGCAGCTTGACCCAAAATTTCTAATAAAGCTGGATCTGATATAAAACAAAATCTTGGGAATACAACTCTCTTAGTTTCGAGATAACTGTTAAGGTAAAAGAATTTTGAATAAGCATCAATTCATATTTTTATTAAATTTCTTTTATCCCATATTAAGGGATCTCAGAATCAAAAGGAAAATTAATTAAAAAAACTTTTACACGAATTTTATTTAGTTACTTATATATTTATTCTTGAAACAATTGTATATTGACGCGATTTACTAAATTTAGATGTTTCTAGTTTATTTTTATAAAAGTAATTTATGCAAACTATGTAGTAAAAATTATTATGTAAATTACACTATTATCAGAACCCAGGGTAATTTAAATATCGATAAAAATAATTAAAATTTATACATATGTATATATTCTAAATATTTACCCACTAAGAGACTTTTGACAAGACTCAAGTTGTTCTAATAAATGCGGGAGAAATTGTATCATAGTTTCATCGCCAGTGCATGTCTCAACTGCATTTACTTTTTCACGAGCACGATACATCAATTTTACCCATGCTTTATCAATAGCCTACATTAAAAAAGTATTTTAAAATTAAAATAAATTAATTCAAATATGCATACTCATATTTATTATTACATTAAACCGTTTGGCCTCTGCCGGCAATTGTCTCGATATGTCACCGCCAATAAATACCGCTTCAAGGTAAGCCCAAAGATTTTGCACGTTTATCCACTTAGCTAATATTTCTGATGTGTTATTTAATTTAGTCTGCCAAAGTTGGATATCTCTTTTGAATGGTGCATTATAGCTAAAGAAAATAAATATTTTCTTAATAACTTTTTATTAAAAAGCTGTAATCTGCAGAAAAAATAGTAAATATATTTTTTATGAAAAGAAAGACAGTTTTTATTAATCCAAAAAATGTTACAAAAAAGTTTTTTAAACAAATAAATTGTGATAGGTTTTTAGTTTTTAAGATATTTATTCTTAAAAAAATCATGTAATTAAAAATTAAAAAATATGAATAATTACAAAAAAAAATTTACAGTTCTGTTTTAAAGATTAGTGAAGAACAAAATACAAATTATTAAAAGTCATTATTTACTTACCGATTAGCCATCAAAGAACTAACCACCATTAAACTATCTTCTAAAAGTGCAATTATTTCTTGAGTTTCAGCTCCTTTCAATAAGAGCTCACCTCTTTGCTTGAAGTTAGCAAATTCTAAGTTTACTACAGCCCAATCAGTAATCACTTGCTTAAGTTTACTTTCTATTTCTCTTTCTTTTATTGCACTTATACATATATCCTAAAAGATATTTCGAGCAATTAAAAGGACAAATTAAAAAAAATAGTTGCCACATTATTAGCATAAAATAATATTTAATATAATTGTATTACTACATTAAAGTTAATAAAAAAATTTCAATTATAAAATTGTTTACTTCAACATCATCTTTGTATTTTAATAATGGCGCTTCCATGACACTAGATAAGTTAAAAGTTTCAGATTCAATATCAAACTTATAATGGCATAATTCGGACATTCTATCCCAGTGTCTATCCTTCATTGCCTTATTGGCCATTAATTCTAACAGCGGACATGTTTCGTTAAAATCATCTATTTTTTTTTTCAATTCCAAATACGCTGGCCATTCTCTTAGTCCCTTGGGTAATCTTCTACAACTGCAAGTAGTCCAAAAATATTCACATTAATAAAAATTATAAATGGAAATAGACAAATAGTTAATAAAAGACAAACTTATTCTGAAAATCGGTTAATTCAGCGACAATTACGTCTGTGTCAATTTCTGCCCATGGTATTTCGTAATAACCGTCTATAGAATGCATAACTTGTAAATAAAGACCGTAGAGTTTATTTAGTAAATTAAGTTCTCTTTTTCGTTTGTTTAACTCAGGATACTCAGTAGGTTCAAGGCCAAATAAAGTTTCGCCGGTAGTAAAAGTTTCATACCTCTCCGATAAATCATCGAACCAAGCCTGAAAGAGTAGTACTCTAAAAATTGAAAAATAGAGATCTATCATTTAAATGCGAATATAATTATTAAATGTAATTATAAAAGAAAGGATTTATATTTATTGCAATAAGTCACACATTTTTCATTTAAAATAAAATCAATTATATAATTATATTAATTTTTAATTGATTTTTATGTTTAATGTAATTATTATATTAATTAATTAAATTAAAAATCAAGTAAATAATTAAACGTGAAATATTAAATTAAATAAAATCAAATACTGTATCATTTACAAGTAATCAAATATTATCGCGTGGGTAAATCTACTATTTATTGAAAAACTCGGCCAGGAATCGAGCCCGGGACCTTTTACTTTCGCGTCGAATGCTCTTCCCACTGAAATAATTAAGATGCCTATTAAGGACGTTGGTGCCGAATATATATGTCATGCCCGTGCGGGGCGAGGAAAGAGAGTCCCCTCTCCCGCGCGAGT
>JAWWEM010021406.1:0-19947 GCA_035582935.1 Ormyrus thymus | reverse complement strand
CTAATAAATGATATATATTATACTGCAGATACTTAAAAAAATCGTAGTCTATTGTTCAAAATATAATTTACTTCTTTCAAGTGGAAATCTGCAAACAACAATGTTATTCACGTTGAACGATAAAGTAGCCAGAATTAAAAATCGTTATCATTACAAATTGAAAATCATTTTACAATCAATGAAATTAGTAACATAATAAGGATGCTCGCCCGATTGCAACTAATTTATTGTTATCGCTGTGTTTAAAAAAAATACAATGTTTGATTACAAAGCGCCTCGAATGAAGAAGTAATGAATTCTGCGCTGACGTTAATGTGAATAATTATGCAATCTATGAAGGAAACACTTGACTGATACATCGTTCAAACGCGCGTTACGAAATTTTAGTTTATCGCATTCACTTAATTGACAGAGTTTTCGACTAGTCGAATTGTCACTGTTCTAGTTTTCAGGCTACGGTAGGAACTGAATAGTTAGATTAGTCATAGCAAGCGTTGACTAACCGGGGTAATAGTGCAACAATTAGAAAAGGTAAATGCAAGTGATTTATAACGTTTTAGCTATGTCTTACGATTCATTAAAACTGGGATTATTTTCATTTTATTTGCTATTCTATTTTTTTACAATATTATTCAATACAACTTCGAATTATTGCTTTCCAATCATGAGATAATAATTGGACGAAATAATAATAATTTTCCATCAGGGTATGAATGTGCAACATAATAGCGTAAAATGCAGAATCAAATGCCATTACGTAATAAATAACTTTATTGTTTACAGAGACAAAGACGTGGAGGTTATTATTTGTAAATTATTTAATTAGTTTTGATGACTAAGCTGTATTTCTGCAAAGCCTTTCAGCATTATCATATGTAGAAGTAATTAGAAATACAATGGAATGGTAAAAAAATGTATTTTTCACTTCAATGTTATGCCTTACGTAAACGAAATAAATCAATATTTATATTTAAAATGGAAGTAATGTAGACAAGAAAATTATTGATTTTAATTATGATTTACACTCTCGTATAACAGCTGTACTAAAGAATTTTAAAAAAGGAGTTAAGTATTTTTCTAATAAGAAGAATATAAAGTTTTCAATTTTCTACAATGAATTAAACTATAGGGTACACTACAGTCATTTAAAACTTATTTAACTTTCAATTTAAGATATGTTAGAAAAATTTAAACAAATAATTTCTTAAAAACTGCACTGATAAAATTTTTCATTAAAATTTACGGAAAAAACCCGTATGAAAATTACAAGACGAATCGTAATCGTGGGATCGTGTGGGATTTTGTTCATTAATACGACACCGCGCAGAAAATTTTACTGACTGTCTCGTAAAAATTACCGATCTCCTGAGCAGTCATAAATATGATATAACATGCGCAGGTTTCAAAATAATATACTTCAGGTATTAACCTTAAGGATATCAATTTAAACATGTAATTAATAATAAAAATTAATAAGTAATCAAAAATACTTTACTTTAGTATTGACTTACGACAATACGATCTACCTAACCTCAACTTCCAATATCTACAGTCACCTACCGTTCGGCAAAACTTGCGTTCTATTACGTAAAATTGATGTATACTACCGTAATTTTTTACGGAACAGATCGGTAAAAATCTTAATTCTTTCAGTAAAAACGGATGAATGAAAAAATTACAGGACGTTCGGTAAAATTTTCTTGAACGTATAATAATTGTCTCGTATCGTTAAATACTAATGCATGGATGGCACTGTAATTGTTTATCGAGAAACGCGTAAATTCTTACACCCAGGTCAACCGTTCCACTGTTTACGGGTGCCGTCCTCGTAATTTTTATTGAAAAATTCTATCTGTGTGCATTAAAAGCATTAAAACTGAAACAAACAAATTATAGCAATGCTAGGAATTATTAAATCAATACGCTGTCTTTTATTTTGTATTAATTTAAGTTATTATTAATTTCCATGTTCATGTAATCATATTGAATATTTGCTTTTGGAAATCAGATTACATCAAACGACGAATTTTAGTACGTAAAATTAGAAAACTTTATAATAATAAGTGTAAAAATTAATACTTCGAAGCTATTCAATTTAAACTTTACCAATTATTATTAATTTATTACAAGTAAACCACCGGAGGTTGAAAAGCGTTTTATTACAATAATAAATCATTAATAATCGCGATGAGATTACGCAATAATTTTTATAAAAGCTTGAAAAAAAAAAATTTACTGGACGTTTGTGTACATCCTAATCAGTTTTTAAATCTACATATACTCCGTTAAAACAACAATTTCCCTCCTTTGTTCGCCGCGTTACTTGGAAAAACCCGGGCTTCGCCGGCGAATCCCTCGCCGATATAATTCACGTACACGATTGAAATGCGGAAACTCATACTTATGTATGGGAAGTAGACTGCGGCCGGAGCCTCCCGATAAGCAGCGCGTACACTTCTCTCCGCACTCGCGCGCCGCTCAAAGAGATTTTCGCATGCACCGCTGCGTATAATAATATCTTTCTGGGGAAGAGGGGCAATGAGAATGCGGCCTGGCGGGGGAGTGTTTAAGGTCGTCGACCAATAGTCGGCGTCTCTCGTTATCAATTCACGCCGGCCGCGCACTCACATATAATATCGCTCAGCGATGTCCGGTCTCGGTCAAGTTACGCCAGTCTAGTCGTCCGTCCGCGTGGACTGTCTCTGTCTCTCTTCTTGCCTCTCTTCTATCCTTTCCACGGCGCGGTTTTCTCGACGGCCGAGCGTTCCTCTTCTTCTTTTTAGATTCGGCTGCTTCTCGTTCACTCTGCTTTCTCTGGGGGACGCTTGCCTTTCACTTGTGCAAAATTAAGGCCGCTTTGCTAGATTGGACAAAACAAACCAGGAAAATGACGGCGATTGCTATTGCCGGTCTCGCGCTAGTTTATGGCCTTTTATTGAAAAGTAACGTTGTTCAGGCAGGCGTCATTGAAGATAGCGGTGCTCCGACTGAAGATGACGGCGTTTCTCTGGATCTCTGTGACAGGTAAGCACGACTATCCTCAGAACTATTCGCTGCTCGAAAGCAGTACGATTGAAATTCAATGTTACTTTGGATAGAAGGTTTTATGCTTTTAATAATTGCACTTTTACAAAAAATTAAAAATCTTATCGTAGCTTGCTGCAGTGTAAGTAAAAATCTTATCAGAAAATGAATAGTGTTCTTAAAAAGAACTTTGAACCGGGTCATTAACAATTTTTTAAGGCTGGTATTAGATTACTTTTTGTAAGGTCTTTCGTTCGAACGTAGATTATTAGCATATGGTTTATCTTATTTCTATTAAAGTTTTTTTAGATACTTGAAAAAATTTAGATTTTTTATTTTCATAACTTGTCAGTGAAATAAAATTAGTTTTTACGGGTGCCATTTTAAGTGTTCACGTTCATTAATTACAATGCACAGTCGATTTTTATTGCATTTTCCTTTTTAACTTTGTTGTTTATCTCTATTTTAATACTTTTAAAAATCTATAAACTTTTATAGAAGGCATTATGTAATTATATGGAAGGGCGGGAGTGCAAAAGCATGCTTCTATCATAAACTTACATTAATAAAATTAGAATGATCTTTTTATTATACATGTGCTTGAAAATTGTATTATTACGATGTATACATATTTGAACTAAATTTTTATCAAGTTTTGTTGTGTAATTATACTGCCAAAAATATATAATATAACATCAGTTACAATAACAATAGAAGATTACAGAGTTTTTTTTAATCAGAACAAAAACCATTTGCGATAAATTATGATTTAAATTTTTAAATGAAACTTGCCATAAATTCGTTCTGAAATATGTAATCATAAATTCGTTCTGATTTAAGGTTGTATGGTCTATACAGTCTGAATCAAAAGTCAGTCGAGATGGAAATCATTAGTAGTAACTATATTTACATGTTTTTATCAACTTTTACTTTTTAAATGCATAAAAGGTACTTCACTGAACTCTATAAAGCATACAAAAAGGCAACTATAGAAAAATAGTCTAAAATTGGTCGATTTTCAAAATCATAAGTTTTGAGGTTTTCTTTAAAATCACTTCCGGCCTAACCGAAGTTTCAATTTTTACTTATTTTGAACTCAATTAGGCTCATTTTATTCGTTTAACTATTTCCTATCGATTTACTAACTTCAAAATCGAAAAAGAGTTTTTTGTAAAATATTATTAACAAGTAAAGCGTTCCTTTAATTAGGATTTCTTATTTAAAGTACACGTTAGTCGTTAATAATATTTTACAAAAAACTCTTTCGATTTTGAAGTTAGTGAATCGATAGGAAACAGTTAAACGAATAAATTGAGCCTAATCAAGTTCAAAATAAGTAAAAATTGAAACTTTGGTATTATCGGAAGTGATTTTAAGGAAAACCTCAAAACTTATGATTTTGAAAATCGACCAATTTTAGACTATTTTTCTATAGTTGCCTTTTTGTATGCTTTATAGAGTTCAGTGAAGTACCTTTTATGCATTTAACAAGTAAAAGTTAACAAAAACATTTAAATATATTTATTACTAATGATTTGTATTTCGACTGACTTTTATCACAGACAGTATAGTTAGTACACCCTTAAGATAATGCAACAGATTTCTTTTGAATATCTTTAAATGATACAAAAGTATTCGCAAAATCATTCTGCTAACGCCGTTATTAAAATTGCAAATGCATTTATTTGTAATGACGATGCGAACTCGTGCGCGGAAAATCGTTTTCGCCATAAAAATTCATCTTCATTTTTTCCTCTTCTGCCCGTTACTCTCTTCTTTTACTTGCTAAACTCTCACGATAATCCGGCGGGAATCGTTTGCAATGACAAATGTCGCGAGCGCTATTCGCAGCCCAGCAGCACGTGTGTTTTATTCGAACGCACAGTAAATATGCGAGGCTTGCATATGAATGAGAAGAAGAATAGCAAAAAGAATTTTTCAGAATTTTACGTCCAATATACGTGCCGAAATTTACTGATCATTATACTCGTAGGACGGACTAATTTTTATTTCCTAAAAGATAATAAAAAATTTACGTTGACTTACTCCATTTTTTACATGGTAATAGATTCAATATCGGGAAAAAATGTTGTTTACTATCAATAGATAAGAGGTGCTCATTAGATAAAGAGGCGTTGAATAATGTGTTTTGATTTTATTATAAAAGTTAGAATTTTCTTTATTGTTACGCGGACTAATGTAATTTTAGGAAAAAATGTTGCCTTAGATAATAGATTTTAGAAATATTTAACAAAGTTTAAAATATATCAGATACCTTTTGATATGTTATTTTCATAAAAACAAATTCAATTAAATTTCTTAATAACATAAAGGAAGCATAAAATAAATAGTTTCTGTGTTTATGAAATTCCTAACTATACTTCAATTTATTAAAATATTTACCCCCAGATAATATGATATATACATTAATGAATTTTGAAGGGTCAGATATTTAATAGAAATTTGAAGCTGTGCTTAAGAAAACTGCCCTTTTATCTGGATAGTAAAAGTAACGTTACCGCGCAGTATAAGTCCAACATATCTTCGTAAATATCT
The DNA here is from genome assembly GCA_035582935.1 of Ormyrus thymus. Lineage (NCBI taxonomy): Eukaryota > Metazoa > Arthropoda > Insecta > Hymenoptera > Ormyridae > Ormyrus > Ormyrus thymus. Next base: position 14,367 of record JAWWEM010021406.1, on the reverse strand, counting down.
TCCATTGCATTTTGCAGAATTAACTTCCGTTCTCGCGTAGGCACTTGTACAATTCATTTAACTTAGTCTCCACTTATTCTTATCTTTCTTACGAGATTTAAAAGTAAACACAATCTTATTTACTCTCGTTCGCAGTAAATCTAATTTTTTTATCATTATATTTCTTTGAAATCAGTTATGTCATTGGCTTTTTTTTTATTTATACTGAAGTTAAACTGGTCAGTGGATCAAAACACCGGCGCAACAATGATTCATTAAAATCAGATAAAAGCAGTATGTTTGAAAAAACGAAATGTACATTCTTTGAAACAATTATTACTATTTAATTTACTTAATTTTAAAAGTATTGTAACGAGGCAAGTCTTTTTCCAAATCACAGCCCGTTACAATATATCGAATCAAAATTGTATTAATAGTAATTTTATTGGGTTATTGATGGCATGCTTTTTTATGTACGGTAAACGACAATTGACGCTTTATTCAAGTTTTTCTTTATATTGCCATGCAATTATTTTCTCGAACAGGCTTGTAATTAAAGCAAAATAAACGAAACGTTGGCGCTAAACGTTAATCAATTACCTTTAAAGAAGAAAATACAATTTATTTAAAAATACATTAAAAATTAATTAAGATTTAATTTAATTTTTGCAGTTTATCTACACAGTTAATCAACTGTATTATAAATTATGTTATAATATTAATAAAAAAGAAATCATCCTTATAATTAATTCTTGGCAGCCTCAATTTTTCACGCACGCAGCGGTATTAAATAATTTGACCGAAAAAGTCTTATTGCGCTTAATTAAGATCCTCTCATCGTCAACGCTATTCAAATCTCGGTCATAATACAAAAAAAAAAGGATCAGCAAATAAAGTTATATGAGATGCACATCTTCCACTTTGTATTCCTATCTCTCCTTCTTCTTAGTTGACTTTAATCGAGGACGCATTTAATCACTTTAAACTCTCCGTCGAGACTGTATATTTTGCCGCAATCGAATTTACGGACTAAATGAATGACTTATTCAATAAGGTTCAAATGAATCGTAAAAATCCTTTGGAAAAGGAGTTTTGCGATGAGCGTTCGCGCGTCGTATCTGTATATTATCTTATCAAAATCCTCTTTTTCTTATTTTAGATAAAATTTATTACATTTTTACTTTTTATTCTTCAAACTGAAAATCTAATCCTTGGAAAATTTATTTAGTAAGCGCCTCTTATTAAATGTATTCTATCGCGCGTAAAGTAAAATTTTGGCGTTAAAAATTAATTATGGAATATTTACTATAGCGTTCTTTTACGAATGAAAAATTCAGTTTAAATGTTACTATAAGCAATTTTATAAACTAATAAGAATATAAGAATTCCTTTCGACCAAATAGCTCATACGGAATTCTTCTTGCTTCGTTGAGCAAAAGACTACTAAAGTTAGAATATGTATATAAGCCGATTTTCTGATAGTATGTATCTTCTTTTGCATTTTTTAGAATAAACTAAATTTATGACCGCCGTGCCCTCGGCTGTGAGATCTTCAGTGCTGACATTATTTCTAAAGTAACTTACCGCCACCATGAGTATGTAACAATTATTGTAGAGTGGCGTTCATCGATACTTGAATTTCAAACTAAATAAATAACGTAGTATATAAAAAATAATATAATCTGCAAGTCAATTGCACAAATTTTTTCCTTTTATTTTCCATGCTTTTAAAATCTTTTTGTGTTAAAATGGAAAAAAATAAATTAATTACTTCGCCAAAATATAAAAACATGATTATTAATAAATCTGCTAAAATTTTGGGAATCCGAAACTTTGAATTTTATTCTTAATAGTAATAAAGACGTCAATAGTGGATAAAGCATAAGAATACATTTTAATTTATCTAGAAATAAATTAAAGGATTTTTGTGCTAGAATATTCGCGGAACGCGCCTGGAATGAAGCTTCCCATGAATGGCTGCTTCCCGTGAGTGGTCTCATGCACCACTGGTACTTGTTTCTAAAATTCTCAAAATGTTCTCCATTTTATATTTAGATCGATCATTTTTCGTCATTTATTTCTTTTTTTTTAGACCGGTATGACGCAATTTTACATAACATGCAGAAGGTAAAGTGGGGGAAGATGATACACTTAAGAAAAAAAGTGAAATAAATATTTCAAAAATTAATGAATTAACATTTTTATAACTGAAATGTACAAAGAATACAATAAACTAATGAATACATAATAATTCTTTGAAAAAATCTACCCCGCTTTACCTTAAATTTAAATTTCTACTGATTACATTTTAAGAATTACTCTCCAATAAACGTGAATAGCTGGAAAGTGCAATTATTTGCTACTTCAATTGCAGTATAGAGCATTTAACACCAAATCAAGTGCTGTAGAAAAAACGAGAAAAGTCAGCAAAGAAATGAATAAAAAGCGAAAGAAAGTGGATTTGGATTTCAAGCCAGACGTTCGCCTTCAAAGCGTAATTTTCTCACAGCTGGATAGTCGATAAATTTTTATAAAACCTGAATTTAACTAACGTAATTTTAATAATTTTCTTTACATATTTCAGAAAGACTATTTACATAATCCTTTGTAGTGCAAAGTTTTATAATATATGGTAAATTTAAGACTAATTTATTTCAAATTACTATTTAAACTTACTTGTTGAAAATGAAGATAAAAATAATTTAGCAATTTCTTTCATAAGTTAATAAAACTTTTCAGTTATACGCGAAGCACGAATTAAAAAATGAAAAGGATAAGTTTCGACAAAAAATAATCGACCTCAAAAAGTCGGTGCTTAATCAATCATACATTCTTAAGAAAACTCCAGCATTCAAACCAAAGCGAAACAGTTTCTTTTAAATCAAGCAGACGAAAGGAAAGATATAACGTTAAAACTCCTCCAAGGAAAAAATATAGAAAGAGATGGAAAAAACGAATCCAGTCAACAAAGACTCGAAGCAAGCTTAACATTTACTTTATTCTTCGAGTTGGCAGGCGCCTGGTAGTAAGATAAAAGAGAACGTAAAGCATTTCATTGTAGCATGCAGCTTATACTCATAGACAAACAGAGCGAGGCTTTCTAACCCTGATGGGAAAATGCAAAGATTCTTGATGCGAAGAGAGATGACATCTTTTTTTAATTTAGCTGCTGCGTCTCCTTAAATGAAAGTTACTTTTTCACAAGGCCAAGACTTGAAGTTACTTTTGTAGTTTTCTCAAGGATTTGAAAAGGACCCCGAATTACCTTTTAAACTTTGCGTAAAATTAAAAACTATTTGCCTCAAACTATTATTTAGTACGTAGGTCATTTAAATGCCAAATTTAACGAAGAATGTTTATTTTTTATAAGAAAATCTAACAATCTCTGTTAATTTTCAATTATTACTATATTAAATTGTAAATAAAACTTTACTTCTATGTATATCTGCATTTAGGTTTACATTATATTAAAATTTTTTTATAGCCCAAGAGTTAGTTCGATTTAATCAATTGTGTGGGTAAAACCGGAAGTGAACCCGAAATAAAAAATTTTACAAAAAATAATCCAAAATTTCTCTCGGCGTCCTATAAAGAAGTTGATACTGTCAAGCCCACATTACATACTTTTTTTTTAAGCGCTCTATAAATTATGCTGCTGCTTTTTACCTTAGGTACTGAATATTTTCTACACGAAAAGTTTTTATACGTTTTTATAAGTTTTTATATATATACAACGAAGTGAATAACGGCATGCTTCTAGCAGCAGCAGGATTGTCTGACACACCATAGTTTTTGCGAAAAACATTTAATTAAAGCAATAGTAGACAAGCAAAAGAAGTATATTGGAGAACCTAAAACGGAAAAAGTAATTATCATTTAAGTTGGTAGCCTTTTAAGTTATAATGGAATTTTATAATTAACTACGTATCCACTAGCTATAGTTTTTATAGCGTTTTACATTTTTTGATTGTCTACGCGCAAAATTTTTTTAGCTTCAAACTAACTTGTAAAATCAACAGGTTTTTTAATCTTGGAACCCACTCAAACCACTGACGCGGTAACAAAAAATATAACTTGTAACCATGTAAAAAAATGTAATAACATATTAAAACTAATGTAATAAATACAATAAATAACGTATAAACATACCAATAGTAGAAAGTTTACTCTGCTAGTATATAGATTTCCCATAATTTACGAGTCGAAGATCGGTGGGATAAGTTATGCATGGGCATACGTGGCCAGTGACCCCGCATTTATCACGTTTACCCCATAAACTTCACTCTCTTTCCCCAATTGTTTGACCCTGTTCCCTTTTTTTACGCGCACCTTGGCTATTAATCATCTATATGAGCTTTACTGATTGTATAGGGAAAACAATGGAAGCGCGGCTAATAACATTTGTTTCAGTTTTCTTTTTTTGCCTGTCAAACGTTCCTGTATAGTTAACGTGTATTCTGGTTATTGATTTCATCCGAAAGAAGGTATCGTTGGGCAAACGGGTATATTTTACGCTTCCAACGATGGGCTCTTTAATTAGAAACCAAGCCGAAAATTAGTCAGAATATCAAAGTATATACTCTCTTAAATATATTAAATTTTAAGTAGTTTTTGTCTGCTAATAAGAAAGGTAGAAATATCAAGTTCCATTTATCAACTTAAAATTAAAGTAAATACTTCTTTTATATAGATGTTACAGAAAATTTCAACATAATAATTTTTCCTGATTGGGTTTTTTAATTGTTAATTTCAAAATTTCTTATGTTCAAACCGTATGTGAGTGATTTTAAGCATTTCTTATTTTAAGTAGTTTAATCATTGATAGATTGATAATATATAGATGGTATGCTTACATTGTTATTTGCCTTTCTTTTTTTTCTACACTCGTTATAACTAATATTTTTACAATATTATGTTTGTATAAATATGAAAATAAAACAGTATTTTATACACCATTCTCTTCACACATTTAAAAAAGTGTCCCATAAAATTTACGATAAACTATACGCACAGCGAATATTTTTTATGAATAATCTAGATGCTTCAAGGGAAATACAAAAAGGTTTACAAAATCTTTCATGACAGTATAAAGTTTGTTTAGCTCAAAAATCGAAAAAAATTCATAAATGCTATAACAATTTATTGTAAGTGAATAATATACTATCTGACAACTATTTATTTATAGAATATAAGAGCATGTTGTTTTATTACAAAAATTTAATTTTTATTCAAATATTTAAATGATGTGATTATTAAAAATAAGCCTTCTAATAAAAAAGTATTAATTTAACTTTTCTTTTTATTATTACGGCAGAGAGCCTTTCTAAGAATTAACATTTTTTTTATTATATCGTAGCCCAATTTATTGTCAAGGAGATCTGTTAAAAACTGTGCAATTGTCTGAAATATTCCGAGATAGCAAGACCTTTGTAGACCTTTATCAGAAAAATGATGAAGATGTGACACTCGCCAAGTGAGTAAAACTCATATATTATGATAAATTACAATTGTTCTATTTTTCATTTAAAAAATATGTAATTTGAACATTTAAAATAATATTCAAATTAATAAAAATAATTTTTGTTTTCTAAGTTAATAAAATGTTTCATTGAATTGATAGGTTCAAGGAAATGATGAGCAAAACAAACAACAAACCTAGTCCGACGGATGTTAGAAATTTTGTCGAGGCTAATTTTCTCGACACGAATGAACTAATTAATGTTACACTGCCAGATTGGCATGAAAATCCAAGCATCTTAGGGAGAATCAAGGATTCACATTATCGCGGCTGGGCTTCCGCCCTAAACGATATATGGAAGGGATTGGCTAGACGTATGACCACAGACATCAAAAGCAATCCCAAGAGGCACAGTTTAATTTACGTTGATAATACTTTTATAATACCCGGTGGGCGATTTAAAGGTACAATTAGAAATACGTGGAAACTTTTTTCTTTTGTAAAACGAAAGCAATAAGAAAACATTTCTTAATTGTTTGTAACTAATTAGTTTATGCCTCGTTTTTTAGAATTTTATTACTGGGATAGCTACTGGGTCGTGGAAGGATTACTTTTAAATGATATGTGGAAAACCACGAGAGGAATTATCGAAAATTTCTTATCTATGGTGAATACTTACGGATTTATACCCAACGGTGGACGTGTGTATTACTTAATGAGAAGTCAGCCTCCCCTTTTAATTCCCATGGTATGCATTTTCTTTATGTTACTATTTTTCTGGTTATTAATTTCGCATTTTCACGCGTTTTTTACGAGAGAAAATTTTGATAAAATTTATATAATCGAAGTGAGAAACAAAATGCGTCAATACATCTTGAACTAATTTATAGGTTGATAAATATTATGAAGTGACCAAAGATTGGGATTTTGTCATCAAGAATCTGCCTATTTTGGAAAAGGAATTTAACTACTGGATGCGTTATAAAACTGTGAAAGTCACTAAGAATGGAAAATCACATACCCTCACACATTACGTAACGAACAGCGACGGCCCGCGTCCAGAGAGTTACCGGTAAGTCCTACATTCTTCAAAATGCAATAACTAAACATCCGCACAACCCGTGCAATAGCAAGCTTTACAAATCAATATTGATACAAGTTTGCATGAAATACAAAATAAGTTACATTTGTAATCAGGGAAGACTACGTGCTGGCTGAGAACATAGCAGATTCGGCGAAAAAACGCACTTTCTACAACAATGTGAAGGCGGGCGCAGAGAGCGGCTGGGATTTCTCTGCTCGTTGGTTCATTGGCAAGAATGGCGAACCCTCGCTCGATCTACATGACATCACGACCGAAGACATTATTCCCGTCGACCTGAATGCATTTATTGAAAGAAACGCCCGAATTCTTGCCGGTTTCTTCAGAAGAAGCAAAAATTTGTCGGTAAGCTTCTTTTTTTTTATGTCTGTAGTTGTTCTTTAAATAAGAATTGAACGGATTAATATTGTACTTATAGATTCGCTTTATGCGCTTATTTTGCAATCTGTTTTATAAATCTACAGTACAATACTTAAAACTAAAAAAGCTTTTATCAGTTTTTTTTTCTTTTTAACGGTAGTCAAATGAAAATATCTGTTTGATCTGCAGTTTTTTAAAATATATTTATTATATCGGAAATCCAATCAATTTCTCCGATAAATTCACAATTTCATGAATTCCTTGAACCTTCTCAAGTAAGGATACCATCATTATTTTTATATAATTATATTTATTGAAATAATTAAAGCGGAATAGTTAAACTTGAATGGAAAATCGAATCGAAAGGTGGCATCGTCGTTCAGTTTATGAGTAATGTGAAATTTTTTCTTTGTTGTAACGTACTATCTCCCCATAAATTGTGCTTCTAATAACTTTCGGATGTTTGCAATTCCTACTTTTCGACAATCTGAGATTTCCGATACACGTGTTTACATACTAAACTGCGTACAAAACTGTCACGCGTATCTTATCTAACATCTTCCTCTGAAAAGTTCTCGTTTGGGAATAAAAGAAGGAAAATAACCAGAAGAGGGGAATAGAAAGAAATTAAACGGAGCAAGTGAGAGGGAAAGAAAGAGAGCTTGAGGAGGAAATCAAAACCTCAGCTAAAGGAGATCTTTTTGTGTTGCATAAATTTCAGTGTGCATCCATTGCAGTAAAAACTGCTGCACAAGATATAATGTTAAAAAAATATTTAATAAAATACTCGTCAGACTAATTTTTTTAATTGGAGTCGTTTAATGGAATAAAATTTTTCTTCAAAACCGAGAGTGAAAAAAATTAAAAGCACTTCAAAGGCAAAATTTGAGCTAAAAGGTTTTTATTAAGAGAGTTGAATTCCTTTTACTTTTTTTATTTTTCTTTATAAAGCAAGAAAAATTTGCCATCATTTTTGAAATATTAAAAAGTTTCCTTTTTAATCTGGAGTCCCTTAAGCACAGGACGTTTATCGTTCTACCTTACTCTCCACTCAGAATATAACACATAATCGTTTTTTGAGACGACTATTATTCTCTACTTTGTAAGGGAAAAAACCGCGCGGAATACATATAGAGGCATGCAGGGACGTGTAAGGACATCGACAAGTAGGAAACTCGTAAATCTTCGTTCTCGCTCGTTCCATTACTCTTTTCTTTCTCTTTTGCCCTCTCGCTGGTGAGTGTAACGTTCTAGAGATCCTAACACAGGGTTTACGGGATTTGTTCCCTCGCACCGGATGTTCAAGAAAATAGAGAGTTACTCTTCTTGCCCTCCCTCATGTACGTCATTTGATTGGTCTATCTGTCCTTAATTAGGAGTCAATGCAGAGCTAGACATTCCTTTGCTGCATTTCGAAGCAACGCGTTGATTTTTTATTTTTTATAACGCAGAATCAATAGGCATTTTTAATTAATAGCTAAAAAGATATTCATTAGAAGGTATCGAAATAGGGGAAAAAAAAATAATTTTTGACCTTGATAAGAAATTTACCTGCATGATCGCGTTACACTACATCGGTGCACTTACAGAACCTTTACTTTGCGCAGAAAATGAAGCTGTACACGGGCATCGCCAAGGAATACCGCGAAGCAATTAAGGCCGTCCTGTGGAATGAGAAGGATGGAATCTGGTATGACTACGATATGAAGCATCAAAAGCCAAGAGCACTCTTCTACCCTTCCAATTTGACACCACTTTACACCATGAGCTACAATTGGGCTCAAGCAGCGAATCTTGGCGAGCGAGCTGTAAAGTACCTACAGTCGAAGGGTATTACCGATTATACTGGTGAGTGGAGCAAAGGACTTTCCAGGAAATTTAACAGCCCTTTGATCTAAAGGGATCTATATGAAAATTAAACTTACAAATATTAAATCGTCCAATTGGCGATTTTATTCTGATTACTTTTATTCGGGCTTAAAAGATATAAATTTTAAAAAATTAAAAATTAATTAATTAATTTAAATTTTTTAATTTTTAACCATTTTCTAGTCAGAAAATGTACGTGTATATAAATAAATCGTTAATTTGTCGCCCGTATAGATAACCGCGCTTTCAGTTTTATGATAAAAATCTTCTGACGCGAATTAATCATAAAATTAAATTACTTACGATCAGGACTTAACCAGGCACTTGATTTACACTTCTCCAGCCACTACAGGGTACTTGGGCAAAAGGCAAAAAGGTGCTAAATGTGCGGGTTTTTATAGTGGCCCGCGCAGGTCACGTCTTAATTTAGTGAAAAACAACCGCATTTATACAAGCATGCATGCAGCGTATCGGTTAAGTCGTTCTACACGTGCGGATATGGCTTAAATCTAAAACATCGTTTTATCTATTGAAATTAACACGCGTAAAATTGAGACTTCCGGAATGTGCGTGAAATGCGTTAATCCAATTTTCCTTATATTTAGCGTTCAGTCCTTATTACAATGATTATTATAATTATTAAGAGAAAGAAAAGAAACATGTTAAATTATGTAATTAACAGCCCTAGTAGAAATCTCATGCTTCGAGGTTAAATTTCAACATTTATTGGCCCATTAAGGGGCATTTTTTAGCCATTTTTTAAAAAACGGTCAAAAAATGCTCTAAAAATGTTTTCAATTTCTACCTGGGAGGGACGAAATTTTTCCTGCTTGGCAGTACGTGACACACAAATAAATGTTAAATTGGGGAAAAAACTTTTTCCGGCGAATCCTGCAGATAGACCCGGAATGAAACACAATCACATCATGCACCGTTGATTGGTAAACTATTTCTAAAAATTGCTAACAGTTCGCAACACGAGAATAATACTTCATATCCTTGTACGATCCCGAATCACTCGGACCGGTGCAGCTTACTCGCATACAGCTATCGCGTGTGGGTGTACAGTTTTACTCATTGCGAAGAGTATTATTTGAGTGTATTTTAGCTCTTTTAAATGTAGCAATAAATTATTATGCAATAATTGAGTATAGTTACTATAGATACCACCGTATTGCATATTATTGATTTGCTTACTGACAGACTTCTAAATTTATTAAAACTATAGTTTTTATTACGTTAATATGAAATATTTTCGTTATCTTAAACTTTCATTTAACAATAGAGTTAAAAACTTATGCACTCTTGAGAAAGCGATATGTTCAAATTCTATATATGCTACTCTCTTTTACACATTATCTGAAAGATAATTTAATGCAAGATTAGAGAGTATAGTCGCGGCAATTGCTTTTGTGGTTTTGCGGTAAGCCATCCAAATTGTTATAACTATGCCCTGGTTGAGATGAAAAATATTATATACCGTGTTATAAGGTATTTTCAAAAATTTCACTTATAAATTAGATATTTTTACTTCCTAGTTAACTAACTTTGATGTAACGCTTTTTTTCATGGTCGGCGGACTTTTAAACTAGTTAGACTAAATTTAAACTTATTTGTCGGTATTTATGCGGTTGTTACGATAGGTACTTTTCTTAGCTCATAAATACCCAGAAACTTGCTTGGTATTCTAGAGGCAAGAAATTTACGTTTTTTTTTTAAATTTTACCAAAGCAATATTATAAAAAAATGTCTCGTTTATGCTTTTTATTACTATTTCGGAAAGCTATCTAGAGCATTTAAAATCTTTTGTATATTGTATTGCATAACTGAGAACGGATTGTAACTTGATTCGAATATTTCTAGGTTACGTTCAATCTATTGAAATGATCCGAGAATGATCCGAAAAATCGTTACATCAAAGTTAGTTGACTAGGAATTAAAAATACCTATTTTATACTTTCTTGCACGTTTTTGATTCTTTTATCTCTACCAGGGTGGAAGCGACGTGGTTTTGTATTTGATAATATTTATGCACGTAAATTTATCTTCCAGGCAAATAACACTATTATTTTAAACTTTATATTGAATTTTGATAACAAAGCGGAAATTTAAATCATTATTTTCCCAGCTATTGTAAAGGCTAATAAATGAAAATCTCATTTTTAACTTCATATAATATATAAAAATTATTACACTAATAAGATTTATCAATATTTTAAAAGTTTGCATTCTTTTTATTCAACTTTCTGCATGTATACTTAAATATAAAAACCGTTTAAAATATCTTGTGTCCCCAGAGGTGCCATGTAGACCACGGCCCTGCGCTCATGAACTTGTTACATACTATTGCTTATCATTTTTTTACTACATTGTTTGAAATTGGGGTGATAAAATAAATTGTCGATAGCATTATTTGTTTTAATAATTCTTTAAACAAAATTTTATATGCATAAGAAAATTATTGTATATTAATGACTGCAAACTTTTTGGAACGCACGACTGATGTTTTTCACGTAAAGTACCTTCGTAATGCTTCGAAAATAGTAGCTTTTACGTGTAGTCAATAAAAATGTTCAAATGCTCATAGAAGTAGCGAGCTTTTATATATATGGTAGAATGGGACATAAAACTGAGTGGCGTGAAATATACTTCAGGACATTATAAGTTTAGGAACTAGTGGAGATGCAATAATTTATATGGTTATATGTATAGACTACTCTTAGAAATTACTTTTACATTAATTTACTTCAAATCTTTATACTTAAACACTGTCCTGTTAAAGCTTTTATCTACATACCAAAATATATACTCAATAGTTGAATAAGCTAAATATAATTCCACACACGCACGCATATATATAATATTCGTTTAATCAAATTATCTTTCACATAAAATACGCCTAAACAAATCTTTTTGATTTATTGACTTGCAATCTGATATAAATCTGTATAAATTTGATTGAACGTATTTTACTCGATAGGTAGTTTAACATCTAAGTCAAGTTTTGAGTAACATTTCTTGTAAAATTTGTTACGTTGTATGTTTGGGAAAAATTTGATCATTAATAATGAACGTAAGTATTAAACTTTATTGTGAAGTTTAGTTTTAAAGCAACTTTTATGAATTTAGATTTATTATGAAGGATAATCTGAAGATTACGCTTTAAGCTGAAAATTAAAAGCGCATTTTTTACAAGCCAAAACGGTTTGAAGAAAGAAAAACAATGATAATTTTCAATAGTTATAGGTACGTTAATATAATTATATTCAATAATGTATAAATCTTAATTGTACGTTTCTCATCATACGCTCACAAAGGTAAACAAAAACTACACGATTCAAGTAAAAAATTCAATTAGCAGAAAAAATTCATTTTACATAATAATAAATCATAAGAGAAACAGTTCCAGTAGTCAGGGGAATAAGGGGGGGGGGGTGATAAGGAGCGTGAAGTGCCGACGTATAAAAAAGGAAGTGTAAAATTTGAATAAATTGAACCTTAAAATGAAGGGTCTAAGGAAAAGCAAGAAAGGAGGGAAATCAGGTGCGACTAAAATCATAAAACTATTTACAACTTTATTTCACATGCTACTTTATTACAAGAAAATATTCGTAGAAAATATATATTACAAACAAATATACAAACTTTAAACTTAAGACACTACTTTTAGCATCAATCTCAGTCGAAGGAAACATATTTTCAATTTTAATCAAACGAAAAAATAAAAAAATTTCGCGTTATAATTAACTAAATTTCATTTTCATATGTAGCAACTATTTCATACAGTAACAAAAGCAAAATGAGTAAAATGTAATAAAATTGTTCATGTGCTTGAAACGAAGGGGCAAAGAGAGTAAGAGCTACATCGCTATCAATTTTTCGATAGGCCATTTGATCTTGACACTTGTCAAAGTCACTGCAAACGCATTCGCCTATGCTCGATGGGAGCTATACTGATACTTTGCCAATGGAGGCGAAGGTTCGCGGTATTTGACTTGACGAGTGACAGTGCGTCGATATTGTTAGAGGCAGGGGGCTGGGGTTCGTTCCCCGGCATCCTTCCCTTCTGCTGCTCAATTTATAGGACACTCCGTGGAGAAACTTGATTTATCGACGAACGGTGTGATACTGCTTAGCCAGGAAACCGAATTGCTGCCTTGCTCGGGAACGGGGCCGCCTAAGTTTGCTTGCATCAATAAGAGTTTGGGGTGGGGAGTGGGGAATATTTATCGTTCGCTCGAAGAACGAGTTACGAAAATAAGTTTTTACGAAAACACGCGGTATTTCTTCTGCCGTATTTTGGTTTCGTATATATACACGGAATTCTAAGTACCCGCACGTGTAGTTTAAGCATTTTAGGTCGCCATCCACTAGTCGATTCGAGTTTGCCCTGAAAATTATTGCTAAGTAATCGAAATATTGACAGGAATTCGTTAAAGAAATAAACACTTTGACAGCAAAGACCAGCACGAGCATTTTTATTATTTTTTTAACAATATCGTAGCTGTCAGCAGATTCAAATTGCAACCTTTGATATTTAAATTATCAAAATTTCTGAAATATATATAGGAAATCTTTCTTACAGATATACAAGTAAATGCATTCAGTTGTACAAGGCATTAAAATATTTGTAAGTTTACGTGCTAAATTTGTATTTGTAATATCTACTTTTATAAAACCTTTATTATAAGAACGTATAATTGCTGATTTTATTTTTCTAAAACTAAAGTCGTTTATTTCGTTGACAGTCTGTTTTTATAGAAATTAAAGATTTTTCGCCGATTTTTTTTTTTTTTTTTTAAATCTAATTAACTATTTGTCAGACGGACCTTTATTCGTTACAATCCTATTTAAAGATAACGCAAAAGCTATTACGAAGCTATTACGAAAAGCATCTCTATTCAATTTTAAAAGCTTACGTTTGCGCAAAATGCTGTGTCAGAAGAAATATCACGTACGTCCGTGAAAATGTACTGCTCTTAAAAATGTATATAAGAGTCGAGGGCAGACGCCTTCAGAAAAAGCTTGGGATTTCAGGACAATGGCACGGGTCACGTAGATTTCCTTTCGGGGTCAAGAAATCCCGCGTCCCCCGAGGCTTGCGATGCCGTTATTCGAGCGCGCGCAACAGTCTTTCCTATAACGGCGATTTCCCTGAAGTGCCCACGAAATCTCTAAAGTAAGGGCCCTTTTTTACATACCTGTCTGGACTATTCTTTCAGTCGTGCAAAACGAATGTAATTTCCACATACCGACTCGGATTTGATCTTTTCTAGGCGAAGAGTAGAATAACGGTAGGCTTATGCTTTCATTGATCGTTTGTGTATTCAGATAAGGCCAATTATTTTCTAAAGTTTTTGCAAACATGTTTGAAGTAAAAATGAATCATCAAACAAGAACACAACTCGGACATCCTAATCGACAGTACTTTTTCAAGGTCTCGGAATCAAAGCACAAGAAATCCACTATCCGAACACTAGTACACAAAATTTAGAAAACCAAAACAATTCTACAGAATTATTACCTAGCATTGAAATGCCAGTGGATAGTTCAAGAACTCGAAACCCAATTAAAAGAACCTATTCTAAGATAAGCTCTA
>JAWWEM010021385.1:1544-18138 GCA_035582935.1 Ormyrus thymus | reverse complement strand
CGCGCGCGCGAAAAAACGCGCCGCTGATGCGATCCGGCAATTATGGGAGGAAAAGTGAAAGAAAGAAAGAAGAGCAGCATGCTTACCATGAGAAAGGTGCGCTGCTCGTCCCGAAAGAGGCTCAGCGGAAATTCCACGTCCGAGACGTTGCGCAGATCCGTCCAGCCGCTTCTGCCCAGCTGCTGGACCCCGGTGATCACGCACACCGGGGACACCACTCCTGCGGATGGCGAGTGGGTTCGATTATTGAAATTTAGGTAATGATCGATGGGCGGCTTTGAAGTTTCGAAGAAGGTAATTGACTTGTTTGGGTATTTTGGATTGACGAATGTAGGAATGTGAAATGACGTCAACATATTTTGAAATGTTTAAGTTTAATAAGATCTGAAAAAAAACCCTAATCATTTTTAGGTAAATATGTCCTTTTTGGATCACTTTTGTAAACATTTGAAAATTTCGTTTAAAAAATATCATTGCGCTGCTATTGTCATAAAGGATTCAATTTGTAAATTTTTTAAATAGTTTTGACTTGTTGCTTCTGATTGACTTTCATCGAATATTCTATGAAATCAGTTTTACACGTATAATTCAAGAGGAGCCGCCCCCCATAAACTTATGTAGATCGTTATTTTTTTTCATCTTTTTTTATAAAAAAATGTTACGATGTGATTAATGCATATCTAAAAAACAAACCGTTTTACTCGAACAGTTGAATAAAAAATCCTGAATTTTGACTAAATGCCGCAAGAAAGTGAGCGTACAGTTAAAATTCTGAAAGTGTAGAATTTTGTAAATGCAAATGGAATTTTTTTTTTTTTTCGAAAAACGAGCAAACACATTTTTGAAAGTCGCTATATCACCCAAGTCCTTTCAATAATATCTGAATTAAAGATCCAATTAGTCAGACATGCGACTTAGACTTTCGAATAAGCTGAATGAAGATAAGCGATATATTATAATAATATTAATAAATAACATATAATAATCTATTTATTTTTATATATATTAAAAAAAATTCTTTTTGTTTTTAAATACGAATTTCATTTTACACGTGAGTCATGACAAATCATTAATCATTTAAAGTGAATTAAGTTAGAGAACTAAACTTAGGTCTCTAAATTAAAGATGCTATAGAAAACCCCGATCGTCCTATATATAAAGTTTGAACTACTTTGTACAAAGCTATAAGGATATTTTTTTTTAATTTAAACGTACTGTCACGTATGAAGCGGATCGAGGGGCGCCTAATTGCAAGCGCCAGATCTATTTAGCAACGGCATTTTTTGCCGTATTTAATATAAAGTCAAAAATCGGTCATTTTTCAGCAGAAATTTGAAGTTTCGTTGAAAAGTTTCTATGGTCTTGCACAATGCCTTTTCACGTCAATAAGAGTATTCTTTTAAATTTAAAAGCGAAAAGATTCATTGAATTTACTATTTTAAAAATTTAATATACGTCATTATATGCTAGATTTTATCGATAATATATGTGGTATACGTTTTCAATGGTTATAATTAGCTTACGGTTGTAAAAAAAGGTGTATCCGGTAGTCTGACATCTAAAAATATACAAAATGTGCACGATACGATCTGATATTTTAAACGGTTCCAAAAATAAAGTGTTTTTTTAAGATTTCTCACTAGAATTTTAAATACTCCAAGTATCATAAAATGTAACACTCATTATTATTAGACTTAAACTTATTAGATATTATTTAATTACCCATGCAAGAAGCAACAGTAGATTTCACAAACTGTAATAGCTATTATTAAGTCAAACTTGTCTAGAAATAGTTTTTTTTCTACAATATTAACATTAAATATAAATTTCCATCAGAAGAAATCTCACTAATCTTCATCCCATCATTCACGATAATATAGTACTAACGACAATCGTCTCTCCTCAAAGCGCTCCTGTACAATCTGAATGACGACGGAGACGCTGGTCAATTACCCATTAGCCTTCGTGCAATTCGATCGCTCTTACCTTTGAACTTGATCTCCGAGCCCGGATAGATGATCATGCCGTTCTGCGGAAGGTAGACGTATGGCACCTTTTCAACCAGGCCGGAGCCGTTGACGAATCCGGCCACGTCGCATTCTGCAAAAGAAAGAAAAACGAGCCGGTCAGCCGCCTGGAAAGCGAGCGCGCGCTCGAGTTCAACTTCAGATTATTTCTCCCTCTCGCTCCGCCAAATCGCAGCGTAATCACGCTTAATGACGGAGGCTGCATACGAGGCGCGTGCCTAAGCGACGTAAGAGTGCGCGCTCGGTGCCTGCTCAGCTGGCTTTGGGTATATGCAGGGAGTTTGCTTGTCACGGAGAAAATGGGGATTTGCTCGAGGTTGATTTTTGCTTTATTATAATTTTTATGAAAATTCAGTCTTGGTATACAACAGGATTATTTAACGAGAATGAAAAGAATATCATTTACACCGTGCAATTTTTATACTCTACCTTTAGCTCGTATCAGAACGAGATTAGAAAATGTTTAAATAATACCCCATTTAAAATAAGCTAAAGTATAATTTAAAAATGAGTAGCTTCAAATTAATCCTCGAATCCAGCCCTCGAATCTAAAGCAAGCATTGCGTCACGAAAACCCGGATCGTAATGGCGAGGCGCGTCGAAATAAAGCGCGCCAGGTCTATTATCGCATCATGCTTCTCTCCTCTCCCCTCCCGGCAAAAAGTCGCGTCGTTACGGGCGAGGAAGCGAGGAGCACTCGCGACTTGCGATCCTCCGCTCGGATGTACCAGAGGCACGTGACACCTGACTGTTTACGTTTCTCGAGCGCGGCTTTCACCCTGTCGTCGCCGGGAAATCTATTGCTTTTTCCTCGAACGAGTGCGCAGGTGTCGTTCAATTGCACTGTCTATTTTTATCCGTCGCCTGGGCCTTCTCGATGTAGATTAGCGTTGCGATAACGCGA
The DNA here is from genome assembly GCA_035582935.1 of Ormyrus thymus. Taxonomy (NCBI): domain Eukaryota; kingdom Metazoa; phylum Arthropoda; class Insecta; order Hymenoptera; family Ormyridae; genus Ormyrus; species Ormyrus thymus. Next base: position 15,207 of record JAWWEM010021385.1, on the reverse strand, counting down.
ATCTTTTAAGAGTCGTTGAACTAGCCGAAAATTTAATTAAAAAGCCTCGACGTTGTTGTTCGTTGGACTTTTCAAGCGCGTAATTTTGACTTGCCGCTTTGTTGCTCGGTATTTATTTATCTGAACCAATATATACAAAACATCAGCGCATCACGCAATCTTTCGCGTTCGCTTAAGACTCCTTAATTCCCCAGTTGTAAAATAAGAATATCGCCCCCGTGGACATTCATAGCCGCACACTAAAAACCTACAAACTATTAATTTACAAAGTTTAAAACTCGCCTCCTGTCCGCTTCTCTCCGCCAGCCGGTTTTACGAGGCTGCGCAGACAGGCACTCGCGACACCTCGCGGAAACTTATACGGGCCTCGAATCAATCGGGATTTATTTTCTCCTCGCGGGGCAGTAAAGGCCCGACTGATTAATGAGCGGCCGGCTTTTCCGCGCCGTAATCCGCGAGAAGGAAAGGCGCGCGCGTCCGCTTCTGAGGGACCATTAATATCGCGCCATTATGTCTGCGCACACAGGCGGCGTTGCGCGACTGGCGCCGGAGGCTTAATCCTTCGACGACCCGCTCGGAGGCTCATTTTTTTTTTTCTTTCAGGAGCGAGGCATTCGCCAGGGGATTATGTTTACGGCGCGAAAGACTAATTTTCCCTTTAAACGGCCGTTCGACGAACGGAGATTTTATGTAGAAAGCGGAGATGAGCGGGAACGCGGGGTGCTTCCACTGTGTCATCGGTCGTTTGCCGGTTTGAGGAAACGCTTGATTTGCATGGCCGACGAGTGAATGAATCGCGGGGAAATTGTTGGCTGAGTTTGGTAATGGAAAATAATGGAGAGCTTTGAGGTGGCACGGGTTTTTAGAAAAAGCCGTTTCGCCGCAGTTTTTTTGTTTACAAAGACGACTGCTTGAAGTAAAAAATGTTTGTTGAATTTACGGTTAATACCCGGAAGTTGGTCGCTAATTATCTTAATTAGCCAAAACGAATTGACTTTTATCTTATCGTAAAAAGAATGTTTTCTTGCGCAACTTCGTTTTTTATTATCAAAAATAAGGCAGCAATTAAAGAAGCATTATTATTATTATTAGGTCTCTTCTGCATTCGCATAAAAAAACTCAAAAGTAGAACTGAAAAATACATGTTTTTACAAGTAGCATAATTTCTCGCCGATATTTTTGCAATTATTCATTGCAATTACATGCAGAAGTTCGCCGAAACCGTAGAACTTCGTCACGTCTCCCACAAACCCTGTCAGCAACAACCAAACGACTCTCCCCCCCCCCCAAACGACAGCCGCGGCTAAGGACCGTTCATCCCCGGCACTTTTCGCCATAAAACTCCGCCGACGGCTTATCGTCTCGCTCGTGAACTTGGTCGCGCGCGCGAGCCGATAAGAATCGCCACGATCTCGCCGCTGTGTGTGTGTGTGCGCGCGATATCGTCTAATTGAGCGATTACACGCGATACACAGGCGCTCGGGCGAGCGAAATTCGCGACGCTATCGGGGCCTGCTATCTTGTCGGCCGGGGCCCTAATGGCGCCTTTAATGCCGCGAAGCGCAGAACGACCCGCGCGAGGACGGGGGGTTTGAAGCTGCGGCATTTTTCAGCTCGTAAGGCAGATTCGGCCGCGGGCTTTCGCCGACTGGGAAGTGGCTTTGGGGTTTGGGAGGCGACGGGGAAATGAGAGTGCAAATAAATGTCCGGGTTGCTGGGAGATGCGGGGAGTAATTATTGTTTGAACACTGCTGTAATAGTAGATTGAATGATGTAGAAGGGTGTAAGTTAGGTCAGCACTTTTAGATCTTCTGGGATTGAATAGGGTAAAAATGGCTAAACTAATTATTATTTTCATATTTACTCATTTCTTTTTAAAATAAAAACGCAGTTTTTATGATTTTTAAGGCTCATACATAGCCATAAAAACCAATTCTTTCAAAAAATATTCTTATTACAAAAGAGCCATTTTACGATCCAAATAAATTTATGTGTTGATGATCTACGCATCGATCGTTCTCAATTTTTTCACACAATATTGCCTTGTACCCACCACATATATTTACAATCCACTTTCATAAAAAGTCAGCTCGCTCCTTTTCAGAAACTGACTCTAATATCTTTCAATTTTCCAAATTAATTTTTAAAATTTACTCCCGTTCCCCGCCATTCATAAGCTCGCTTAAGCAAAATTTATCTCGAGCGTCAAAATTTAACGACTGAATAACGGCATCAATTTCCCCGCGCATATTGGCGCCTCGTTCAGCCACGCGACATTGTTAATTATCGCGGCGCGGCATTTGCATGCGAATGGATCGACATTCGTCAGAGCTTCACAATGCCTCGTAAACAGAAAGCCACGTTTTCAAAACGGCGCGCGAGGAAAATGGAAAAAGTTCGAGTCCGCGGGGGTTCTTTTACGAGGAGCGACTTTGTCGCCTCCTCGGAAATAAACGACGCCGACGGTTCTCGTAATCGATAAGTCTTGAAAATGAGTTTCCATTGTCGCGCCGAGGTTTTACGTTGAACTTGATTCTCCTTGAGAGGCGTTGACTTGACGCCCGTTACGAAGCACGTTTCAATTTTCCAGCGAAAAGCAGTAAATTCTTATACGAAAAGTTGCAAAATCTTACCATATTAATTATCATTTATCTTATTATTTATCTTTTTACGAATAATATTACCTTTCAGGATTTAATTAATCACTACAACACGCTAAATACATAATATTCGTTTCATTCGATTTCGCCGCGTTTATACCGTTCGCTCCTCGATTCGTTTCCATCTCATTCGGAACTCCCAAATTAAGCAGCGCAAGCCCGCGCCAAATAACTGATAAACTCGAGGGAAATCGATCCTCGGGAGAGGAGAGAAATCAGATCTCGCGAGCTCGGCGTTCCTGCGCAAGGGAGACCCGCGCTGCGCGGCATCAAAGCGGAGACTCGCGAGAAATCGCAATCGCTCGCATCGATTCGCGCTGCACCTTTGAACTCGTCGTCTCTAATTAACGGCCGCGACGAGCAGAGCTATCCGGCCTTACATCTCTGCTACCGGGAATGCAAACGCGTGTCCTATCCTTTTAATTCCTCCTCTCGGTTATCGGGCCGTAAATTATTTAAAGAACCTGCTGAAATAGTCATGGCGAATAACTTGGGCTTTATCTGGCGAGAAACCGTTTTTACGATTTTTACGAGACTGAATTAAATTAAAGTGAGAAGTTAATATCCGCGCGGCAAAAGTGAGCAGGCCGGCGAAATCGACTTTTGAAGGGTTGTTTATGCGTTTAAAATCGTAATGAGTCTGATAGTTCTTCGATTAGTGAAAAGAGTTTATCGATATAAATTAAGAATTCTACGTCGTGCTGCCGATTATATTATCAAAATAGTAAAACCAAATTTAAATGAATTTCTTTCTACCCGCGTGAAACGACTTTGTAAAGTTTTTATAAAATCATTATATTGTATAAAAACAATTATTATTATCATAATAATAATTAATAATATAAATTGTAAATAAAATTTTCATTCTACATAATTCAAAATATAATTTTCATATAAAAATATAAAAAATATGAGTTCCTCTAGTAGTCACCGGTTTCTAGTTTTGACACGAGAGCTGCCAAAGGTTAGGCTTCGCCACCAAGCGGAATTAATGTTATTCTTTACAACTGACGCTTGGTGGCGCATCCTAAATTTCTAGCTCTCATTCCAAAACTAGCAAGACGTGAAGTATACGAGCAGTCCTTGTATCTCCTTGCGTCGTGGTCATCTTTTGCGCCTTCTCTGTGGAAGACGTCATCATTCGCGATCAATGATTTTATTAAAATTTTATAAAAATTTTTTAAGACGAATTTTTTATAAAAAGCTTATAAAACGGATCTTATAAAATTTTTATAAAAACTTTACAAAATCGTTTCACAAACATTTCTAATGTTCTATTTTATTTTTCGCAAATGATAACAATTGTATTTTTAATCTAGAACTGTACGCCAAAGATTAGCTTTCAGTATTTTTTCTCATTACGAGGCGTTGTAATAAAAAATACAGGTTTGATAATATCCCTTAAACATTCTTTTTTATTAATCTATACAGTTAAAGCGCACCTGATATTTATGTTAATATAACGAGCTCTAAAAACATTATTTTAGCCTTGCGTCAGCCTTCGCAGGTAAACGTCGTTGACATTCGGTGAATTTTTAAAAAAACTATTAAATTTATGATAATTAATGCTACACTGCGTATATTTTTTTCTTAAACTATATATTACCGGTCATTTGCCTTACAGCTCACCGCCAAAAGAAAAAAATTGAATTCATAAAAGTAGCGTATATATCTCGCGGTGTGTCCTAATAAAAAAAGTACTTATTTGGCAAAGTATGATAATAAACCGCGCAACTCCTCCAGACGTCCAATTAAAAACGTCATAATTCTTGCGATCTTTAATTAAAAACAAAAGTGCGCGAATTTCTGGACGAGAGCGTGAATTGGCCGAGGGGAAAAAACAAGAAAATCAATCACTCGCCCGTGCGTTGAATTCTGGCTACGTCGCTACTTGATAACTCAATAATGTCTGTACACCTGAACGGATGTGCGATTTTTAACAAGCTGTCTGAAAGCTATGCAGAATTCTTTTTTATTAAAGTTTTATTACAAACATCGTTAAAATGGATTTTAGAGGGTGTATCGAAATAAAAGCGGCGTAATCGCAGTAGCCTTAAGAAAATTATGAAAGCAAATTTAATTAATCTTCTTACCCTTTCGAATCTCGAACGAAGTATTTCAAATTATTTTTGCATCCCATCTTGGCTACAAATCACTCAATAATAGCATCCCATTTTTAGAAAGTACAGGAGACCCCAATTTTAAAGCGCTTAGCGACATCGAAGCTAAAAAAAAAGGATCCAAAACCAAGAGCAGCGCGGACTTGCGACAGGACCAGCGCCAACCTTCTAAAACGCTCGGGAAGATTGATATTCGACCGGTGGCACCTTCAGTCGCATATCGCTTGAAACTAGGCGCACCGGCAGAAGCCTGCTTTAATGGGCGAGACTCGTCCGCGCTTCTCACTTTCTTGCGGCGAGCTTAATGTCGCCGCGTCAGTCTCGCCTCGCCTCGCGGCGATTGCACGTTTTTCGCGTCCTTTACCGTATCGGGAGGCTCGATCTCTTCCTTTTTTCACCGCCGCCGAGAGAAAGAGAGAGAGAGAGAGAGAGAGAGGTGTCTGGGAATTCAAAGCTCTCTTGCATATTTTGAGGATGTCGCTTAGGACTGGTTTTGCGTTCGACATTGTAGAGCGATATGAAAAATGGAAGTGGCGCGATAGACCCGAGTACCGTTTTTTATCATTTCAACTCTGGACTATCGGTTTTGGAAAGGCGCCGATGCGTATCGGGCCCCATTAAATTTACGAGCGGCCATTAGCCGTTAATCCGTACAAATTTTAATTATCCCAAGATGGCTATTATGAAAATTCATAATTTCGTCGATTCGAGTCGTAAAGCATAATTTTATAATTCGCATAATAATTTTAATAGTGCAAGTATCCGCAGATACGAAGTAATTAGTAGTTTAATCTTTATCGAGATCGAAGACGTTCCGAATATGAGCATCTTTTTCCTTCAAATCTGACTCCAATGACAAACAGCATAAGGTAAATCCTAAATGATAAGCGACGTCGATCCGAATAGTTAAAATAGTTAAAGCCTAGAATGTACACAAATTTGCACTTACCGGCCAGGATTTTTTGCCCGCTTAATTATTTATTTACGAGAGGAGACTGGTTTGCGACGTTTACGCGGCCGTTAAAGCTCTCGAAGGGCTCATTAGCGGGGCGTATTGTAGTTGAAAAATCGCCGGTTCGTCTTGTTTTGGCGATAAATTATGGAATTATTGTCGATCCGCTGTTGTTTTGGAATATTTATACTCGCAGGGTTTAGTGCCTTTTTCTCTCGTCGCGCTCAAGCGGAGGAGGCAGCTCGTCCGTTGACGAGTCACTTTTTGTTCGGCAAATTCTTCTGTTTACGGCCGTTAAACGTTGATCCTTTTTTAAGAGATTATTTTCGAATTACTTCATCGGAACGTTGACTCGAGTTCCCGGAAAGGGGCTTACCGGGATCAGTTTCAGGTGTTGTCCAGTCAGTTTTATCTTTACGGCTGTTTCGTTCCAGGCGCGCATTTTACTGAATTTTAGAAAAAAACTTGTCGATATCTGCAGTTTACCTCGGTTTATTGACATTTTAAAGCCTCGATTATTCTCTTTGTTCGAATTTGCATCACTATAAAGATTTGATAGAAGCTTGTAGCTTCTGATTTCGCTAATCTGTGACTAGTTCGACAATAATTATTTTTCAAGACCTTTGATTTCTACGTGCTTTCTTTGAAATTCGATTGGTGTTAAATAATTTGGCATCTCGAATCAGTAAATTTCATTTTATAATTAAAAAGATTTCGATTTGAACATCTTTTTTTTAGATGGTACATTTTTTTCTTGATTTTCTGCTTTAACAAGTTATGAAACATTGCAGCTAAAATTCATTTTGTTCCAAACAGTATTATATCCACGTTCAGATTTCACAAGAAAGTTAGTGAGTTACGGTGAAATAATATACAGGAAGCCATCAATTTGTTAACACCATCAATTAATGTAACGCAGTTTGTGCGGACTTTAATGGCATTTGAATAAGAGCAAACAATTTATTACGGCACGTAATAGTCATCAATATTTTAACGCCAAGACGAGATACTACAGTCTAATTTTCAGTTTACAATTTAATGCGCGACGTAGAATTTATGTTTTTAGTTTATAGTTCAAATTTTCTGCAGAATAATAGCGTCATTTAGGTAGTGTAAAACAAGATGGGTATATTGATAAATTTCTGCAGGGCTACTAAAATATATTAGGTTTCATGCTTAAGTCGGACAAGCAAAGTAAATTAAACGAAGTAAAATAAATTCAAAATAACTTATTGATAAACGAGGTGAATCATTAGCTTAGCAACGTGTATTTCTACCGACCCGCTTAAAATTTCTCGAGCGAAATACGACCTGAAATTCGAATCATTATTCCGCTAAATTGAGCATTAATTATTTCTCCAAAAGCTTTCAGGGACCTTTCACTGCTTAAAAAGTAAGGGGCGCTATTTTCAAAACCTGTACAAAATTGGTTGCACGAAAGTAGAACACTCCGTTGCAAAAGAGCTTTCCGAAAATCTTATTACGCTCGTCGGCAGGTGCTGCTTCTTTTGCGAAAGATTTTTAACCCACGTAAAAAAGCACAATGTATTATTTTAATTTATTTGAAAATCAGTCGAGTTGCTAGTTTTAAGAATAAGAAATGTGCTTTACAGTTTAAAACTATGAAAACATAATTTTGTGACTTAAAAGTAAATTTTTATCGATTTTTCGAGAAGACGTTTCTTAAGCAGCAGTGATTTTTCATAAATAAATAAGGCTTTAAAAGTTAGAGCGCGGCGCGAGCGACTTATTACAGGACACTGGTTGAGACGTTATTGGCAATTGGTAACTTGTCTCGATTGAAACCGCAAGTAGGAGGATCTAATGGTCGCGAGTAAAAGTAATGGGCAAATTCGAGGTGGAGGACATTTCGCATAAAGCAATTTTATGCTAGTTGGTTTATGGCTGCATTTATTATGTAAATACTATTATTAAAAGCAGTTTCGTACGGTTTCTTAATTATTGTAACAAATAATTTAAATTTAAATTAAACAAATCGAGTAGTTAAACGAGCAGTATTTTTAAATTTAGCGCCAGAAAGTTTTGCGATGGTGGCGCTGGCGCTGAAAGCGCAAGGCGAAATCGATCAGAATGAGAGAAAAGAAAACTTTTCTGCCTTGATAGTGCGGCAGTGTTGTGAGAGTAGAAAATATTTCTGTTTTATCAAATTTTATTCGACTTTATCGATAAGGTGCTCTAAAATGCTCTGAGTTATTTTTTAATGTAAAACTAATGCTTGCAATATAATTTTTGTAAATGCCATTTACGAAATAGTTAAAAATACTTGACTTTGTAAACTAACCTCTTCTTTACAAGAGTTTATATTTTTATTTGTTATAAAAGAAAATATACTTGCAAATAGAAATATTTTAAACAAAGCAAAAATTAAATTGACAAAATTTACAGTCTTAATAATAGATTCTCCATTAAAATCATAAAAATGTAAAAAAAACAATACAATTACTAATTTTCTTTATTGTACATTTACAGATGGGTATTGCTCATACTCCTTTCATAGCCAGGACAGTATTTGTTAAAAACAACGATATTGAACATGCATGCAGAGTATTAAACAGAATACTTGGTCGAGAAGAAATATTTGATCAGTATCGTCGGACAAGATATTATGAAAAGCCAACGCAGGTTAGAAGAAGAGTGAACTATGAAAGGTGTAAAGCTATTTACGATGAGGACATGAATCGCAGGATTCAATTTTTATTGAGGAAAAATAGAACCGATCCATTTCCAGGATGTTTATAAGCAGCTTGCAAATTTACATGTAAATATAAAAATATTCCATAAAAATAAAATTGTATAAAAACAAAAATTTTATTTGTTTCGCACACTTGTTTTTTAAAGTTTATTTTACAATATCTGTTATAAATTTTAGACAAACGTATGTTTTTATCATAATGGAACAATTAACTTTGAGATTTAATAAGAATAGCACTTTCAAAGTAAATAGTTTTCTCTAAAAAAAAATTGCTCTTAAAATTCCTTAAAACTCACCTTCTATGTTATCGACGCATATTTGTAAATCTTCTCGAAAAACGGGCAGTCCGTAATTGCACTGGCAACTGCAAGACTCGTTGCCCATCGATCCAGTCGGCGCGGAGCCATACGGACTGGCCGTGTCGCTGCTAAGCACCATGCAAGCTTCGTGGCAGGAACCTTTCGAGAGTATTTTGTTAAATTTCAGCTCTATTACTTTTACAAGGGCTAGAAACTTTTTAATATCTTCTAAGCTACTTGTTAGTTTAAACTTTTGAAACGAGGAATTATACAAATTCATTCAAAAATTAACGATATGACGTAAAAGCAATCCCATAACGATAAATCAATAATAAACTCAAAACAAAGCTACAAGCGCACGTTTCATAAACGTACTTCAATAATCGTAATAAACGTAAGCTCTCATTGTACTATATATATATATATATATATTTCCGGAAAATCTAAAATTACTCTGTCCCGCGGAGTGTTGAATTTATTTCTACCCATCAGAGCCAATAAAGCGCTTGTCGCGCGCTTTGATCCTTCTTCCCTCGCAGCGCCCTTACCTGGTATGGTGAAAACATCTCCATCGGCGTGCCTCGTCAAGGTGATCTCATCGGCGAGCGCCAGTCGGAGGACATGATGCCAGCTCAGCGAGAGAATCAGGAGTGAAAGACGCATCTTCTCGGCATTCTGAAAGGCAAAAGTCAACGGGCCGTCAGTTTGGGGCTGCCGCGAGATATTCGAGGGCAGCTTCGATCGTTTGGATTTCGGAGATGGACGGGGAAAATGACCGTTTGGGAGACGATTATTGCGGCGTAATGGATTTCGCGGGATGCTTCAGGTTTATTCACCTTATTATCGAGCCGATGGAGTATAAAATGCTTTTAGTGCGAGCGGCTGGTTTATGAAGGTTTTGATTTTATTGGTTGTAATAAGGCAAATCTTTGTAAGGATCAGGTGCGTGTTTATGAGATTACTTAATGTTTTGCTTGTAATACTTCATGTAATAGTAGAATAGTTTTTAAGGATTATCTTCAAAAATTTAATAATAAACAATGCAAATTCTCAAGTCACGAGAGTATTTCAGCTCAACTTTTAGTCCGAGAAGATTAATGGTAAATATTGATTGCACTTCTGCAGTGTAAGTAATGTGACTTTAATTTATTTGATTTCACATACGAGATATAATTTGTTCGACTTAATTGAGGCTTTCTTCAGTTCCGAAGAATGATTTATGCTTATAAGTAGATTTATCTCAATTCAAAAACAAGTTGTACACGAGCAACATTGCCGGACAAATAAAACCGTAAATTCTGTTTAATTTAAATGGGAGACACAGTTTTCTTATTCAGGACAGCGAAATCAGGATTACGCTGTTTGATAATTTTATTCTACTTAAAAGATTCAATTTTTTTCACTTTTTTTGTAAAAACTATTTTAATAAATACAAATTACTGGCTTAACATTGTATTTCCCAAAAACATGATTTTTTTCAATAGTATAGTAAAAGTGAAAATAGTTACTGTTATTAGCAACAATGTAAATCAATTGCTTTAATTAAAACTCATTTCTTTTACGGACAAGTATTGGTTTCGATTAAAATACAAGTATCAAACTTACTGAGAACAAAAGTAAACTAAAACCAGTTTTTTGAAAATCTAAAAAAACATTCTAACGATCACATTTGCATCTAATCGAAAAGTGAAAACGTCCTTGCAGAGGAAAAGCCGTTTGAAAAAAAAAGCTTCCAGCCTCCCGAACAACTAATTAACCCGCGGCTGCTACGTTTTCAGCGCCGAAAGCGCCAACGTAAGATCTTGAAATTAATCGAGCTCCCCGCATGATTTACAGCCGCGGCCCCGCAAACGATCAAATACCCGAATGCGACGTTCGCGCAAACGTTCGAAAAAACGCCGGGACTCCTTCCGAGAAGTACGACATCAGCCGGCACTCGGCGTAATCGCGCGAGCGAAACGTGCGAGCAAGGGGCGGACCGGAGGAGACGTAATAAGCACGCGGAGACAGTCGTTCGTTGGTTGAACTAATGATCGCGTTAAGTGGTACATCTCGGGCCCGTCGATTCTTCCCCGTTGCTTTGAGTTCTGCGGGTTTTGCAAATCGTTGCGATGTTCCGGAATTTACATACGGATTGATTCGAGAGTCTATTTTTAGAGGACGTCGTTGAATTTAGTTTCTTAAGGTATCATATCATTGAGTTTAGATTAGTTAGTTTATTACGGAGCATTAAGTATGGCGTTTAAAATTTAATATTAGAAAGTTAATTTAATATTTTTAAATTAAACTTAAATTTGAAATTGCTATCGCCTTAAGATTGATAATGTAAAACGATTATTTCGATTTCTCATTTCTACAAGGTATGTTCTTCATTCATTTAAATACGATGTAAAAGCTCTTACAGCATCTCTTATTTTTTCGTTACAGATTGCATTATCTCGCTTGTTCTTTTTAGCACTTTACTTTTTTAATCAATGGCCCTTTTTAATGTAGTAAGTTACGGGTTACACACTGAAATAAATACTTCGCTTATCTAAATCATTACGTAAAAAGTTTATATCTGTGTGCAGAAAGTAATTACCCCGTGCCATAAACTATTGCAAGGTGCTCGAATTAAGAAAACATTCACTTCAATAATATACGAATTTTTCGATTCATTTTGAAAAAAAAAAAATAAATAAATAAATGAATAAATAAAGAAAAATGTAAAAAATATTTTATCTAAATTAATGAAATAAGCTGACAAATGCAGTTCGACTTAAATTCATAAAATAAAAAGAACAAGATTTATAGCCTACTTTTTTTTTTAAATCAGGAAACCGAAATCCCTGTAATTTAGAATATTTTTGAACCAGTTTAATTTCATTACCCACAAATATGGGATTTACGTATTAACATTTAAATACTGTACTTGCTCTCATGTTACTGATCGCAACTATTAATACTTGCTGTACTTTTTACGGGACGCGGTTGAGAAATCAGTCGTTAATAAAGGCACCTTTCGAGAAATTGAACATCGAAAAATATTTTTCGAGCGGCTTTAATTCCGTTCGCGCGGTCGATTTTTCGGCGAGGCGTGGCTCCTCGCGCAATTACGGGGATTTGTCCAGCAGTTCACAGTTACAAGTTTCGTAGCAGATAAGACATAAATGATGTTTTATCTCCTTCGGGATTGGCTAGTTTACCGGCAAAGGACAAGAATTTCGCGAATCTCCGATTTTGGAAACTAATTTTTTGAAACGGCGGCTAATCAAGGCACACTTTCTATAAACGACAGCAATTGGTATTTTCGAAAAGAGGACCATTTTGAATTCCAGTCTAAAAACTAATTGAGTAAAATTATTTTTTAGCATTTTTGTAAAAACTGAAGACCAAGAGGGCTTCGCTCATTCAAAATTGGAGTAAATGATGAAATATTTGATTTTTACCATCCATTTTTTAAAAGCTTAAAAGCTATACTAACTGAAAAAATTTAGACGTGGGAAATAGCTTCAGTCCCAAAGGGCAAAAAGTGCATTCTGAATTAAAAATTCCGACCTCGAATGAATTTCGCAAGCAATTTTAGGGGAGCCTTATTATTTCGTCAAGCGCATTCCCCGCTGCCATCAAGAGAAGCTTGCCCTTCTACAACATCTCCACTTCCTGGCGAAGACCTTATATTAAAAGACTGTTTGGGTGCGGTATATCGGACAGGCAGGCAGGCAGGCAGGCCGGCAGAGTCATTAGCCGGCGGTTTCCCTCTGCGGTGACTCCAATTTCGCGTGACGCTTGCGCGCGCTCGCCGTCCGTCGGGGCTTTTTCGCGGACGCGGTGCGTGCGGGACACGCGTCCCCGGTAATGAGGCTGGACGGTCTCGTTTTAATGGCCCGATCTGCGTACGCCGCGGGGATGATGATGCGTCGTCGCCCTTTCTCTCTCTCTCTATCTCTCTCCGCGCACGCTTAGGATTTTTGTATTATTAGGACGGTACACGGGAGCGCGCGCGCCGCTCGACCGCTTATGCGAGACATGATTATGGATGCACTTGTTTTCAGAGATTCACCACCGCACTGCGGACGGCTCGCCGTCTATTAGAACGCGCGGCCGGGACGGACGAGACGCAATTTTAGTTAACTTTTTCGACGCTGCTGCGGATGAGTGCGGCAGTTTTTTGAATTTTTTTACGGGGGATTGCTTAATTATTGTTATTAGAGTGATGGGTTCGCGGAGAAGTTCATGGAGAACATTGCTTTTGGTGATGATTTTTAATTATGCACTTGTAAATTTACACTTTTTACTGCACGCAAAATTAAAAAAAATGTACAGTTGCGCAATATCGACAAAACATTTTCATTCAGTACTCATATTATTATACGTCCATTGTCAGAATGGTTACCATAATGTATTCATTTTTCATCGTACAAGTCTGAAAATTGAATTAAATTAACGTACAAACCCGCGCCGAAAGCAGCCCGGCGAGTTTTTGCGCTTAAATAAACTGATAAAATTGAGCGTATAGTAATTCTTATGAGGGTCGCGTAAGAAAACTCCGGTCGGCGCGTAATGAAAGCTTTGTTGCGTTAAACCGCAATTTCATAACACGCTTATTGCGTCGTAGTAAAATTGACGGTGGGACCTTTCGGGGCTAAAAAATTATTCTCCGCCAGAAAGAGAGACAGGGAAAAAATCAATTTGCTGCTGACCCGCCGACCGAAGCTTATAATCTTATATCGAGTCGAGAAGCCGCGAGCAGAATCGAAGTGGATTTGTACGAGTCGATGCGCTTTCAACGTTCAGCGTCAAGTCCGAAATCCGGGAATGAATTCGCGACAAAAGCGCTGATCCGACGCGGCGGGTTTTTCTCCCACGGCCCAATTACCGTCCGCGGCCTGTATTGCGTAATAAGTTGGCCGGGGGATTCTTCGGGGGAGTAATTAAAT
>JAWWEM010021345.1:1846-13271 GCA_035582935.1 Ormyrus thymus | reverse complement strand
CTCCTAAAAGCGTCATAGAAATGTCACCCAAAGTACCACCAGGCAAAGCCTTTCCCCAGTCAAAACGTTTAATCTCCCCAGCTTATCCCGAACGCCCAAAATCCCATCCCTCATTATCTCATCACCGAAAAAGTGTAGCAGCCGTCCGAAAGCGTCGAGCGGCCACTCGGCCCGAAAAAGCTGACGTTCAGCGGATTCCAGAGCCGCCTCGTGCCGGCCGGTCGGGCTTCGGAATAATTCGAGCTAACGCGGGCACCGGGCAAAAAGCGCGGGACTCACCTGCGGCCGCGCCGTGAAAACGCCTCGTGGGTAAAAGGCCTGGCGCCTGTCACCTGGCAGCTCCCTCGTCCTCTTCTGCTGCCTCGTAGCTGGGCTCCGTGCGCATCAACTTCTCCGGGCTTGCCTCCGGAGCGCTTCCTTTTTCCGCGCGATCCACCTCCGCGCTCACAGAACGAAACCGCGCACTGCTCGACGTAGCGTATACTCGGCGACTTAAAGAGGCATCGATTCACTGGAGGCGATCACAGGGCCATTACCGCCTCGACTGTAAATAAAGCGAAGCTTGGCGAGGAGCACGCGCGCGACCTGTCAGCTGAGAGATGGAGAAAGAGAGTGAGAGAGAGAGAGAGAGAGCGTGTCCGCGTGCGGCGGGTACCGCGGCTCGAGTGAAGGTACAATCGAGCAGCGAGTCGAGGTATAGCCGGCGCGGTGGTGGCGACGGCGGCGGCGGCGGCGGCAGGTATAGCACACAGACAGCCTCCTCCGGCTGCGGTCTCAGTCGGGCGCGCGCCACTGTCCCCCCCTTCCCCCCACCGCCGCTCCGCGTCCGTGCTCGTGCTTTTCCGCGCGTCGCGTGCGCGGATCCTTTTTGACGGGAGGGACGGAGGGGAGAGGAGAGGCGCCCGCGAGGCTTTTATTGTCCGATGGAGACGGCTCGATGCATATTGATATTTTATGGGGGATCCGGAGCGCCGGCTGCGATCGATGGGGAAGTCGTGTTGTCGCGGGGAGCTGCGATGGGTTCGAGGAGGAGATTGGCTGCAGGCGCGTTTGTATAGAGATATTGGGACATTGTAATTCGAAAACGTTCTCGGCGCGGAAGTGGAGAAAGATTTTAAGTTCTTTTAAAGCAGTGCGAAATGTAATGTTTCTTTTTTTCTTTATTTGTAAATATGAATGCAAGAGCTAGATTTGGAAATAAATGATAGAGTGATTTGACAATTTGATGGGAAGTGAAATTATTTTTTAGATGAGATCTAATCATTAAAGTTTAAAAAGTTTCGAAATTTGGTCATGGACATTTTTTATAACTCTGCATTAGACTTAATGAATTTGATATTTGCTTTTTATATATTATAAATACATTTTAACAAATACCTTTATTGCGTGCGAAGCAGCAAAATCCTTTAATAATATGTATAATTTAAAAGTTTTAATACGACATTTTATTCATCTTAACGAAAGGAGCAGCTCTTCCCCTTGAATTATTATTCGTGAATTCATTATTCCTCCTAGACAATTTTGCATAATCCAAGAATTAACTCATAAAATCCGAACCCCCGAAAAGCGCAGATATCAGCTTTCATTTCGAAGAGGCGTGAAATTAAATGAAATTTAATATCGCGACGCCCTCGTTCAATTTCTCCGTCAAACAGCATTTGCGTAAAAAGATCTTGGCGAGTAACTTGTCGCGCGTCCCAAGTCCTCCTTTGTCCCGCAGCTCCGTTCCGGCGGCAGGCCCCCCGCCCCCCCCCCCCCCCCGGAACCTCCGGGACGAAAATCCTGACGCCGCGTCCTCCTGCACGCTCGCACGAAAACATCTCGGAGCGACGAGTCTCGAGGACGCTTTAACGTCCCGCGTGGGATAATTAGCCTTGCGCAAGGCACCTCGCCGCTCTCGGCTTCGGTCTCTTTTCTCTGGCTCGAAATTTAAAGGGTCGCCGACTTTCGAATGGAAGGAAGGAAAAAAAGTGCTCTTGTCTCGTGAATGGGCTTTTGTTGGCAGTGTCGGCGTTAAAAGGAGACGCGAGACAGAGAGGGAGAGAGGCTGATTTCCAACGAATTTGGTAAGGAGGCGCTCAAGTCCGCGGAGGTTTGAGGATTGCGAGTTTTGTGGGTCTGCAATGGCCTGACGCACAGGTTGTGCCAATTGTTGACTAGTTTTTTCTGCCCGCGGTGCGGGGAAATTGTTGGGTAATGGTTTTTAGGAAGATTTTGAAAATATACGTGGAAATATGCCTTCTATTGATTGCGTCAAAAAAATTTAGGTTGGAGTTATTTATTTTCTACTTCTCGAGTATTATTACATTAGTCTTTGACTTTATGAGGTAACTTTTTCGTATCCTAAATCCTGTTTCTTCTAAAACGATGTTCTAAGTATTCAGTGAAAAAAAATCCTTTTTTGGAGAAAATATTCTACCAAGACTTCCAATCATAAAAAATGTTCATTTCTTCTTGGTTTCGAACGTGTTAAAAGAAACTTTGCATAAAACTGATTTAGTACTTTTGCCGTTACTGCAAGAACGCATATTTTTCTAAAAAGCATCGCGGCGCTGCGTAGATCTGCAACCGCCGGTCTTGCCATAGCCGACTCATTCTACTAAAAGAAGCCAACTTTCTTCACTCAGAAAAATTAGTTACTTCCTTCCGTCACGTTTAACCGTAAAATTGATTGTCAACGTAAAGTTGCATTTCATTTTGCAAGTGGCATAATTATGTCCCATTTTGAAATCACAAATTACTGCAATTAACTGTTGCCATTGAAAAAAAATGTTTTCGACCCTTTTCATGCTTTACTTTATTGATCTGTAAAATTTAATTTTAATAAACCACTTGACTGCATCATTGTTAAAGTGAAATTAACATCTGCATCAAACAGGTACACCATTTATGAGATAATCATTAGGATAGTTACTAAAACAGTCGCATAATACCTCCCCAGTGTCCAGTACAAGTAACCATAAAATAACCATAAAGCAGCTAATGTAGAATACAATCACATATAAAAATGTACGTAAACCGCACTTTTAACATCAATGACGATTCAACATTTTCTAAACAACCTCTTTATTCGCACTCGATTCTTTACGACGCGGTCTTTATCCACCGGCTGGTTATTTGGGTCACAAATCCCATCTCCCGCGGCGTCCGCCGACACAAACGTCATTATTACAAAACCCATCTCCGCGCAAAAAAGGACCATAAAATAAACAAGGGAGATAAGGCGCCTTATCGACGGCCCGCGCCTTTTCCTCTCCCGCGGCGCATCGGGAAGCGCGCAAAAAACCACGCTCCTTCTTCTCCCCGAGCTCTTAGCAAATCCACTTGTCGAAGCGGGAGGAGGAGGAGGAGGAGAAGAAGACCAGTGCGGAAGCGAAGCAGTAAGAAGTACATTACAACTCTCTCGAAATTTTGAAAACTTTGATTAATTGTGTGATTTATTGTGTACATCGAAAAGTATATTTTGAAGTTTGTAAATTTCTCGATGAGAATTCTTATTATACTTAACTTCAAGATTTCTTATTGTAAACTATAATTTTTTAACTTCAGATGACTAGTTGGGACGAAAGTCGGAAAATCGGGTTTTCCTGTCGGAGATATACGATCTCAATAAAATTAAAAAAGCCATTTATAGCTCTTGATGAGCTAAAAAGGTATTTTCCAAGTGCAGCAGATTTATCCTACATTTTTAATAAAAAAAACGTTTGGCTTGATTACTTCAAATGGTGGTTTTAATTTAGAAAATAATATATATATAATTACGAAGTTCGTTGCACATCAGGTAAATTTATTTTTAACTTATTTAAATTATTTATTATAATACTTGAATTTTATTCAAATATATTTTATTGTAGACCAACTAAAAAAATCAATTTTAACTGAAAAAAAGAAAGCCGAATACAACAACATTTTAGACCATTTTGAGTAATGAAGCCAGACGTTTTTTTATAAAAAATGTAGGAAAATACCTTTGTAGTTCATCAAGAGCTATAAATGGCTTTTTTAATCTGATTGAAATTGTATATCCCCGACAGGAAAACCCGATTTCCCGACTTTCGTCCCAACTAGTCATCTGAAGTTAAAAAATTATAGTTTACAATAAAAAATCTTGAGGTTAAGTATAATAAAAATTCTCATTGAGAAATTTACTTTTCGATGTACACAATTAATCACACAATTAATCAAAGTTTCCAAAATTTCGGGAGAATAGTAATGTACTTCTTACTACTTTTACGGAGCTTTATTCAGAATTTCAGAGCATCCAAACTCGCGCGCCTCGAGTAAGAAAAAATCGCAAGCTCGCGCGCGCCGCAGCGGCATCGTGTCGGCTACAAGCTTCCGTAGACCAGGCAGTGGCGCGTAAAGGCGCGCAATCCTCGCATATATATACGCGCTTTGCCGCAAGGAACTGACGAATGGAAGCGGGCGGCAGTCTAACCAGGTTAACCTGCTTCTCGCGCGTCTGGCTGCTTTATACGACAGGATTTCCTGCCCGGCGCGCTTTGCGAAACTCCGCGACGATCCGCCATTTTTTTTACAGCCCGTTCCCGATGAATTTATTAAATATGGTAATGGCATTCATTTTTCGGTGCTTCATGAGCCGCGAACGCGAATTCGCGCGGTCTGGATTCCGCTGGAGGAGGCGGAAAAAGGAGAAAAGAGCTGTGCGCCTCTCGAGGGAAAGGAAGAAAAGTATAAGTTAAGGTTTGTAGGCAAACTAATTTCCTGCTTTTTTTTGCGAGAATAAATGCACCCGTTACAAAGAGGCGGAGGTTTTTAGTACTTTTTATGATTCCTGACATGTTTAACTGTAAACGCTGGAGAAGAATCTTTTGGAATATAACGAGGACAAACATAATTAACCTTAATTCGGATTGAAATAAACGACTGAGTTGTTGGCTCAGCTGCTGATTACTGAAAGAACTCCTTTTTCGCGTTAGCACTAATTTGCCTAAATAAATTTGGAAGAAAAGAGAGAAAAAAAAAAAAAACTAATACATCGGCAAGTAAACGCCACCGAGCAGCCAGCATTGAAAACGTCCAAAGGAGAGCGCAACGAAACACTTTCTTTTTCACTTACCGTCGTCGGATGCGTCACCGCGCGCCGAGCAAAAAAGCTTCGCGCGCGCGCGCGCAGTCGCGTCGAGTGCCGTTGACTAAAAAAGGTTCCGAAGTCAAGGGGGTCGGAGGGGGAGGGCACATCGCCCATCGAAATGTCAGCGGGCAAAAAAGAAAGTGCTTTAATTGCTTCCTCTTTTTAGGCGCGCCGCCCGGCTTCGCCCGGATGATCGATAAGCAATCGTACATCACATTAGCGCGCAGCGTTAAGCCGCCGCGTGCTCTCGAGTTCTTTTGAGCGGGATACGTAACGAGTACGAAAGTGGACGCGTTATTTATGTGTTTTGACGCGCGCGAGGTAGCTGTAAAGGCGTCCGCCCGATGCATCGTCTCTCTTTCGGGCCGGAAATATAAATTAAAGGTGCATTTGGCAGTTTTTCTTCACTCATCGGAAGCTGCGCCAATTTTCTTTGTATCGTCGAACGCTGACAATCGAATCTCCGCTCTCGCGACAAATTGAAATTGATTCATTAATATACAGATTTGGACAAAGGTCTCGTTATCCGCTCCGCATTAAAGTCGACAGCTTAAAATTTTTAACTCCCCGTTCACCTCGAGCACACCCTAAAAAGGACAAAGTTAAACTCGCCGAGTTACCGACAGAATCGAGCGAATATCGAATCGAATTTTCCGCCGGCTTCCACACTCGCGCGCCCAGCCGATCGGACGCACAAAGACGTGGGATTTAGAAAAGCGCCTGCCTCTCCTTCCGCTTTTTTCTCCTCCGTCTCCGCTCCTTTATCCGTCGAATTAATTGCTTCCTTATTAACGAGCTCGCGTGGGAGTGCGCGGAGAGCCGGCGAAAAGCCGATTGATGCGCGCGCACCTCCTCCGATGCCATTGCGAAACGGCGGGCTTTTCCATCCGACGCACAATCGCGCCCGGTCGTCGCGCGCGCGCGCGCGTGCGCGTACTTCATCGCGCGTTCAGCGGCTCGTGAAAAATGGGAAAGCCGGATGGGAGGAGGAAAGTTCGCCGGGCAGAAAAGGGAATAAAAAAGGAAACATCGAGGCTTTTCATCGGCTTGCGTAACGCCATCGCCGAGCAGTGGGAATTCGTTTCGTTTGGGGCTGAGCCGTGGAAGCGGGAAGGTCAGGCTTTGCCTGCGCCGCGATTGATGCGCGCGCTGTTTGTAAGCTTAAAGGAGAGCGGCGTTTTATTGAATCGCGCGGAAGTTGGGTAACGCTCGTTCTTGCCCGGTGTGTTATAAATGCGGAGAAAAATTGGCGAATTTTTCCTTTTGCGAAATTCGCGCAGCGCGATTCAATTGGAGCTTAAATTCTTAAAGTATTTATAGTTCCAGTTGTTTTTAATCGGTTCTGCAGCCTTCGCGAGCTGAGAAAACATTTTTTGCGCAAACAAATAAATCAGCCATTTTATGTCCACCGAAGGAATTTGCTTGTAATTAATTACGCTCGGCAATCTTTCACCAGAATAATGCGCCGTCTTTGTCCTGTCAATTCCGAGTAAGAAATTATCTAATTTCGTCTTGCTCCATTATTCTAATTCCAAGCCGAGCCAATAAACAAAACCTCAACGTGACGCGAGCAAAAAACAATCCCGAGCGAGCGATGAAAGAAAAAGGCCACCTCTCCGCCTGCATCGACGAGAAAAAATCTGCTCCCGCGGACAAGGAGCCCCCGACAATGGCCGAAGCGTCATCATCCCGCTACATTCCTCCCGACGAGTCGACAATCTCTCGCGTGCATTAAAGTCTCAATTAGCAGGAGCGTCACGTGTATAATGGCACGGGGCAGAACGTTACGAGGGGGGCCGTTATAAGGCTCGCGCGTGTCGCTCGTTCGAGAGCGAAGAAAGTGATACGCCGAGCGGCGGCGACGGACTTTCTAACGTCGTCGTACATGACTGCGAGGACGACGACGCCGCCGTCTTGTAATCGCTGCCTCGGTTAATATGTACCGGAGCCGCTGCGCGCTCCGAGAGCACTCGAGATACGCCCCGCCGAGTCTTGTTTGCTTTGGGGAGAGACTCTTTTTTTCACGGCTTTGTGGCGGAGATGTGAGAGACTGCTGGAAGCGGCTGAGTCGTCTTTTCAGAGTTGAACGTGGCTTCTTTTTTCACGTTTGTTGGCAAATATTACCTGCTCGCTTTTTTTACAGTCTCCGCGTCTGCCGTAAAGTTTGATTTTAAACGGTGCCGGAATTTAAAGTAATATTCAATGACAAATGTATATACTGATATTAGACGCGAGATCGAACAATGCAGATGGATAACGGTGCGGGAGCTCAAAGTGCTTTCATTTGGTCTAAGGCAGTTACCCATACGGTAAAATTGATCAACTGAAACATTTTGAGCTGGAAAACGTTTTACTCGCATGATCGCAGCGCTCTGATTTTTGTTCTTAAAATGACTACTTGACTGATAGGGGCATTGTTGAGAGCATTAACCTCCCGTCCATATAAACCTGCAATCGAAAATCTTCAAGCTCTATTTCAAACGGTCGCTTCGTATCTACATTCGAATATGACGACTTCAAGATCCGTTATCAAAGAGCCATTGTACTTTCTAAATGTGAAGCGATTCTAAATGTTAAATTAATATTGTATCATTATATGCTGTATTAGTTCCAATGCGGAAATTCTGTTTAAAATATTGTTCTTTTTTTAGTGCTCCTTTTCGAAAAATCTAAATTTGCACTTTCGTCGATCTTTTCAGAATCAAGCAGTTCATTGATCTAAACCAGTCATCAATTTAATGAGTATAGTTTTACTCCTTTCGACGTTCTTTAAAAAATGCCGAGGGACTTGTTCGCGAGTTAATAACTGTCCATTAACAACGCTTTTCCAAGTTTATAAGATTTTTAAATTTTACGGACGTACCGGCATTAATTTGCCGGAAGAGCAGACAGAAACGTGTTCTACACATTTTTAAAAACTCTTTACAGGCATCGGTAATTAAACGAGTTCACTTTCTTGCATTTCTCTCCTAAAGATGACAAATTTAATTGTAGTTTATTTATGTACTGAGAGATTAAAAAAAAGATATAGTAATGAAATCGGGCAGTTTATTTAAGGAAACTTACTTTATTGACCGTAAAGCTTGTCCTTTTTTGTAAACTTAGAACTTCGAAAAAGTTTTCGTAAAATTCTAGTAATAGTTCAGAAATAGCATATCATATCATATTATGAATCTCTTTTCGTGTACCTGACATTAAAATTGATGGCTGTCGATAAATTGAGCTTTGCCGAATGACTAAAACCAATCCGGGCACTGACAATTATTTTTCGAATTGCGATCAATTATTTTTCTCTCAAAATAATTTTCTGAAGCATACTGCTAATTTTGCTTTATAAAGTGCTGTCGATAAAAAGCTCGGCTGTCTGTTAAATTAATTAATTACGAAAATAAATTTTCTTTCTTTAATGCACGAAAATAAAGCGATGAGTTCGTTGAAACAAACGCAAAAAGAATACCTTTTTTCCATAGACTTTCGCCCAACCGTTATTTTCCAATTCCCAAAATAAAAAATTAGATTGATTTCGGCAAATAATCTCAAAGCCTTCTCAAGCCGCCCGAACCCAAAGCAATCCCCGGCCAAAAAAATAAGCCCAACACACATCGATCAGCCAGACAGCAGTCTCTACTTCCTACTCTCTTAGACCTTTGGGAAAAAAGCACCGAAAGCTCTCTCCCTCGTCGCGCCGCGATCGATAAATTATACGGGCCGGCGGCTCGCCCCGCCAAAGATATATGCTCGCGCATTTAATTTTCCCGCGCGCGCGCGCGCCCGCAGACTCCGCGACACAGAGAGAAAGTGGACTCGCGGCGGCGCGCGTGCTTCTTTTTGGGCGGTCGCGAGAGCGAGCTAGACGATCGTCGGTGCGTCGACCTCGCGCGGAATCCCGGGCGATTTTAACGAAGCGCGCCGGGGAGATCGGATCGTTAGAGGATTCCGAGGCCGCTTTGACGAGGAGCCGCGCCGCGAATTAACGCCGAGCGGCGAGAGAGGGCTCCTTCGATCGGGGACGAGCGCGGCGAGCCGGCTCGTTTAGGCGAAGCCGAGACGGCTGAATCGAGCGATTTTTTCGGTGATTTATCGCGGCGTCTCCTCGCGCTTAACGGCCGAGGCGTTGGGCAACGCCGCGCGCTGTTTTCGGCCGGCAGGCCTGGCGGTCCGAGAGCTTGAGCATCGCCGAGAGGGCAGCTGGATTATACGCCGTTTTACGTTGCGCAAGGGGATCTCTAAGTACTCCGTTTTTCTTATATTGGACGAGGGCGATACTCGGGAATTAGAAATGCTTTTATGGTTTTAGAAAAAAATGTCGAACAATTGCGCGAGCAGTATTGCAAATTTTAACTAACTTCTGAAATTTAGAAATTATCGTTTTTCCGATAAACCGTAAAACTAAATATATCTTCTCTTCTAGAAGCGAAATAAATGTCCAGCTTTATGTAAACAGAGATATAACATTTTGACCAAAAAAACGTTCAGCTTAGTTTTATTATACGTGCTCCAACAATTGATTGAAACATAAATGCATTTATTTTTATCTCGGTTTTGTTTTTTAACAACTCTCTCGAGCTAGAAAGTTTATTTCTTTTCGGCGTGTTTTTCCTTCGCAGCGTAGTGACGCGCGCTGAAAATTCATCGCTTTAGAGACAAAGAGGTCGGAACAAAAATATATTGCATCCGCACGCGCGAGCAGTGAAATTTTTTAGAATCGCCTTCGCGCGCCCGGATTTAGCTCAGAAAACGCATATACCCGCGCTTTCTTCGTACTTTAAACTTTTGGAACAATTCGAAGAAAGTCGGCGATTTCACATTCTCGACAAAGTCATCGGCCGTTCGTAAAGCTTCTGCAAAATATCGCCAGTCCATCAATCCGTCGCGTTCGCGAGAAATGCCCGTTTTAGTATTTGTTTAGTCTACGAGCTAATGAAGCGTTATATTTAGGTCTTGGAGAAACATTTACCAACTTGGGTGTAGAAATAAAAGTAGCTGGAGGTTTACGATTTCTAGATTTTTTGCAAGGAGCTTGATTACAAGAATAAATAAACTGTTACCGCGAAACTAAGTTTTTAAGGCTTTATATAATAATTTGATTGTTCAATGCTGGCACAATTTACTGCCGTAATTTTATTCCTTTTTAACTCAATTTTTCGGCAGTTTTAAAAATAAAATTTTTCTCTTCTAATTTATAAAAATTCTATTTGAAAAGTTTTTAGAGTATTTTTTTTATTTCCCTTCTAAAACATCCAGTTAGAAATTAAAAGAAAAGAAGATAAATTTGGTTTATAATTACACTTAATTTATTTCCAAGAGTCACTTATCTGGACAAAGTTAAAATTTAAAGTGCAACTTAATTATTAAAAATATCTTACTTTAATTGTGTGAATAGTTAAAAATTCGAAGATCCTTGACCTGCTGTATAAAGCAATGGATGAAAAGGAAATGTAAAAATAAAAGTAATCTAGGCAGATGTAAGAAAATTATAAGATAAAGTTTTGACAAAAAACTGAAGGTCAAAAATCTACTATAATATCTAATCATTTGGAAATTTTATATTGAGGTCAAGATACTCAATAACATAGCTTTCAGCTAATTACATCCTGTCTTTAAATGGAACCTTCATGATCCAAGTGTACACTTTTGTACACTACTAATCACCCGATTTTCTGTCATTTAAAAAGAAGAAAAAAAAAACAGCATTTCAATAAATCGAAACGCAGATCACATCCAAGATAAGGTGGCATTTCACTAAACAACAGCAGCCATCTACATGTCATAATTATAAAGTGTATACACTTGTATTCGTCAACGATAATGGACTGCTAGATTTCTCCTTTTAAAAAATGTTTCGTCCAAAGCTACTGGCGTAGACTTCTGAGCAAAACTGCCAGTGTCTTCGCTCGAGGAGGCGGATAAACTTTTTCAGTCTGATTATACATATAAACAATTTTCTTGACTTATTGTTACGTAACAGGCATACCTTTCCACAGACAGTCCTTCCTAATAAAATCCCCCGCGCGCGTAATCCGGCGATGCATCAAAAGTCGGCGCATTAAATCAAAATCGACTCTCCGCGCTCGAGTCCCGCACACTCGCCGACGGTGGCGCGCAAAAACGAGGCGCGCGAAAATTTATCGGCGGCAAGTCTTACAATCCGTCACCCGGCGAGTGCCGCGCAACCTTTACAAGTGCAATTAACTCGATTAAAGGCCCCGCGAGAGCGAGAATTCTCGCGATAAATCCGAGCGCCCGAGAGCCGGTCAATTCGGGTGAAAGTCGAATCGCAATAAATTTCGAACCCGATAACGCGCCGAGACCGTCTCTCTCTCTCTCTCT
>JAWWEM010021334.1:0-20002 GCA_035582935.1 Ormyrus thymus | reverse complement strand
AGTAGGAAGTTTTCATTTGATCGTATTTTCAATCCACGGTGGATTAAATATTAATAATCTTTTCTCTCTGTGCGGTTGAATGCAGGCGGTGATTAATGCACTGCGATGGGTGTATTAAACGATTGGAAAAAATCGTGGGGAGGGGGGGATTTGTAGGTTGTTTGGGAGGAGGAGGGGATTGGACATGTTTCGATGTTTTGAATTATTAACAATGGGTTAATAATAAATGTGAGATTTGTAAAAAGTTCTTGTATTGTACGGCTCTTGACAGATAATCTCTTTAAAAATGTAAAGAGTTTTGTATTCGCGTGTTTGACATGATTAGGACGTACTATTTAATTAAATTTTTATCTTTTAAAAATTAAATCTAAACAAAAATACGAGATGTACATTTTTTTACTTATGGTAACTAAAACTTAAACATTCTCTTAAAAACTAAAATTTATCTTTTAAAAGCAGACAGAAACTTATTATAATTCCTGCGATTTTGACGCTTTTCATCGAACTCGATTTCCAATCTAATTTCCGCAAAAATCCAAACCTCCCGGCAACAGACCCCCAACAAATGCATCCTACACCAGAAAGCACTAAATTTCTTGCTCAATTCCACTGCCGGCATTTTCGATTTCCATTCCTGCTCTCCTCCGAGCCGTCTTGCCTGCTTCCCAGGGCGCTTTGGCTCCGCGGAAAAACGCTCGCTTGTCTCTCAATTTTTCTCCTCCCCTTCCGTTCGCTCTTGGCCCCGATACCGCCGTCCAGACCCGCGAGCCAGAATTTTCCCGCGGAAAAGTCGCCCGGAGAAGCGACGACTCTGCCGGTCCGATGGATCGTCGCGAAAATAGCGGGGGGGCTTCCAGAGAGCTGCGAGATCAGTTTCTTGAACGCCGCTCTTTAGAGAGCG
This sequence comes from Ormyrus thymus, assembly GCA_035582935.1. Classification (NCBI taxonomy): domain Eukaryota; kingdom Metazoa; phylum Arthropoda; class Insecta; order Hymenoptera; family Ormyridae; genus Ormyrus; species Ormyrus thymus. The sequence goes on along the minus strand of JAWWEM010021334.1, from coordinate 19,101 downwards.
ATTCGATTCGACGAGCTCTCCTCTCTCGAGGGGCTGCTTTTCTTCCTCTTTCGACCGATTGAATATTTGGGGCCGAGCTCTGCGGAATATCAATGGGCGTAATGACGGGAGCTGGAAAGGGTCGCCGATTTTCTGCGGGGGGGGGCTCTGCTTCGTTCACGGAGGGGGGTTTTTCCCATTTTTTTCCGAGGTCTGTTCGTTTTGAAAATAGGTACTCGATCGAGTAAGTAGAAATGGTCCGATTTAGTCAGGCAATGACGGATGTATAAGTCGCCTTGGTTTCATTCAAAAGTGAAATCGACGAATCAGTGAACGAATCGGGTCAATGCAAAAAATTAAGTCGCAAAGATACTTTTCTAAAAAGTGAATCGTGTTGTCCGATGTAGCTTATTTAAGCAGATTACGAAATTAAATAAAGGCGATATTTTAAATCATCAGATATTTCGAGCTTTTATTAAAACTTCGCTTGGCAACAATGTTAATAAAACTGTCTTTTATAAAGTATTTGCGTTTAATTATCAGTGAAACGCTTAAAAAAACTTTTATGAAACATTGCTGCCCCGAAAAGGAATTTTAATAAAAACTCGAAATGCCCGTCGACTTAAAACACGTCATTTTGTTTTATTTCCTAACTTGGACGGCTATCCGCTTTGTGTCAAAAACAGCAAAATTTCCGCCAGCATATCGATCTTCCAGCGAGAATGAACCGAGCAAAAAATCAAGCAGATTCTCCCGATCTGACTTCCGGGCAGAGATATACTCTCGACTCGAAAAAAAAACACTTCTTTCCGCGCCCAAAATGCTCGGGCGTTTCGAGAGGCAAAGCTTCGCCGCGAAGCGCCCCGTAATCGTTTAACGAAGTATGCGCCGAACGGGCTGGAAAAAGGAGGCAGACCCCTCCGAGCCGCCGCGGTTTATTGTGTTTAGCGGGCTCGAGAATTTATTGAAGCGAAACTCGCGCGAAATCCGAGCTGAAGCACCCGGGAACTTTTTGAAAGGTCGATCGCTCGGCTTGGCCTGGACCGGAGGAATTATGATGCCTTTTCGTTTTGCGAAAGTTCCGCGTTGGTTTTATAACCGTAAATTTTTCATTCCTCAACGCTGTAAATACAGGTTATAAAAAGAATGATCGCGCGAATCGGCAGTAACTTCGATCTTCAATGTTAAAAGTTTCGCGATATTTTTCAGTGATTTATTTTCGGCTTGCTCGCTGATATTTTTCTTCGCCGTTCGTGAAGCCGTTGAGAAAGTCTTTATTTATTTAAGAGATACAAATAAATTATTGTCGTAAGATAATAGCGATAAAAATATCAACGATCTTCGAAGCTTTTAGGTAAGCTTCACGGCTTACGAGCAATGCACTTTCGAGCACCGAGGAATAGATGTGTCAGGAACGAAGAATGAAATCGACGCGAATTAGCTGGATCATTAATTTGACGAAGTAGGCGGTAAAGCTTTACACCAATGGAAGAATTATAATGAGCAAAGATAAAATACTGTTTATACCTGTCTTGTTAAATTACAGTTTTCACGTTCCTTCATTACGTTCTCGAAAAATGTTCTATAAAATTCTTATAAGCATCTTTTTTTAATTTTCGTACGCATCAAGAAAACTTCAGTTTATTAAAAATTTCGTCCCAGAGCAATAATTTGCCTCCTGTATCATGAATCTTTCGTGCCTAAAATTTCCAACGCGACTTAACTCCCCGCAGCACGAATCACCGATTGCTTTCCAGAAAAAAAAAAAAAAAAAAATGCACCCAGCCTAAAATCAACCGACTCCACCAAGCAAGCACCGCGACGTGCCTGAATTCTTCACACATCCGCCAACTCCTCGCGCAACTCTCGACAGCTTTGGCAGCCAGAGATTGAATTCTCCGCCTCGCTTTGCAGTTTAATCCGGAAGATTGAGCAGAGCGAGAGAGAGGCGCGCCCGTCGATTCTCTCGTTACAATTCCTTCCCATCTACGTGAATGAGGAGTCTATTTTTAGTGCTCCCCCGACGGGGGATACGCACACAAAGGCGGCTCCCCGCGCTCGTGTGCTTATTACGTGTGCTCTGATACGTCTCGAAGGATCCCGGGCGAGGGCTTTTTGTTCCGCCGTTTCTTTTATTCCCCCGCCGAGCGCGGAGCTTTGTTATTTGTTTCCGGCGCCGATGCTTTTTCAGAGCTTTCTCAGGGAGGCGCGCCCGGGAGAGTGTCACGCGCAGGCTTTTTAATGAAATTTCGAGCTGACGGATGGCAGGAGGGACGTGTTTTGCGTCGAGCTGGCCGGCCGTCGCTTTTGTTTCCGGATCTGCAGGCGATTTGCAGGCTCGTTCGGGCGGCGGAATCTCCTTGGAGCGGAGCGATGGGTTTTAAATTTTGAGATTGGTTATTGCGTACTTTGAGGACTTTGCGGGTGACGAGTAGATTGGCCCGATGAAGCTGTCGATTGGGTGGAAAGATTTTTTTCAGTATTATTAACGGAAAAATGCGACTTCCGACGAAGAAGCTACGAAGCTTCAGTCAAAAAGTAACTGCGCAATCATGTTACGTGTGAATTTTTCGCATATTAGATTTCTTGAAAGCTTTGCGTTCTGAATAACTATTTAATTTGATAAAGCTGAAAGTAGCGCGTCGCGCATTACACACATTGTAAAGCTGTCTTCAATGAAAAATTGGACGTTCGAGCAAAATTAATCATGTTTTTATTGGACCGATAGCAAGGATAGGCTCTGACGTTTTCTTCCGGTGTGGATTTTTCAATGAGCTGAAGTAATTGGGGTTGTTCAAGCTTACGTATGAAATATTGCACATTCATGGCAAGAATAGATTTTAAAATAATCCCAGTAAAGGAGAAAATTTTAAATTAAACCCGGATGTTTTGTAAATTTTTAATAACGGCACGTATAATCAGCTAGCCCATATGCCACTTTATGAGCGCATGATCAAATCACACGCACATTTTGTTGCTAATTTGTTCCTGATTTTTTTACGCCGTAAACGACTTCGTTGCTGCAGCCGTTCTCGAGAAACCACTCTGGGATAGCCACTCTTTGCGCGCCCTGACGCTGCGAAGGTATCGGCACGAGACTAGTGGAATATTTGTTGTTAATTTGTTGCTCTTCAGAGGTGCAACCTCAATCAATCGCCAAACCCCGCCATAATGGACCCGGAGACACAAAGCAACAAAACTTGCCGTTGGTCTTAGGAACAGATATTCATTAGGGCCGGGGTTACAGTAGCGGCTGTGCTAGCTTAAGTTTTGAGCTAGCAGGAGCTACGTTTTTGGGAATCGGCTGGAGCGACAAAATAAAGACCAGCTGGCTTTTTGAGCAAAAAATTAGCAACATAATATGAACATTGTTCGACCGTGGGCTCATGAAGTAGCTACACGGAGAACAATCGCTAGTAAAGTTTACCTTAAATGCAAGTTGAAGTTGCTTAAACAGTTAAGCAGACATGCTAAGTAAACTTTACTCAGCTTTATAAGTAAATTTTACCGAACCTAGGCGCCATTTTTCTTTCTGTCTCTCTCGCACGCGCGGTGGCTTACTTAATAAATCAAGTAAATTTTACTTAAGTCAGAATCAGTATCTTCTGCTTGTACCTTTTAAGTAAATTTCACTAGCGATTTTTCTCCGCGTGACGAGTGAGTAACAAAACTTTTAAGCTTTAAGCAAAAATTGCAGGAAACTAAATTCCACTCGATTGCTGTGCTTTTTCCTTTAAATTTTATCAGACAACGATCGTAAAAGTCGGTAAGAAGGCACCTCTCAATCCCAAAAGTACTTTTATCCGGTCAAAAAAAGCATCACAGAGTTTCCACGCGACACGCCCAAATTAAACAAATCTCCCGCCGGCGAGCCTCCCCGAGCCATCGATAACCGCCGGCAAAAAAGCCCAATAAATCCATTATTAACGCCTCTCGATATCTCATCAAAGCCAAGTACACTCTCCTCCCGTAATTCCATCAAGCTAACGATCCCTCCTCTCCGTCGGGCAGCTCCTCGAAAAAAAGCTCCATCAGCCGCAGCTAAATAATTCAGGGCTCCGCGCGGCCGGGGAAATACCGGCGAGCGGCTCGGCCTTAATTCCGCTCTAAATTGACCGCGGAGGATTCCCGCGCAAAAGGGATGAAAGCGCTTATCGTCGCCGAAGCGTCAACGTCCGCGCTGACGCGCGCGAGCGAGGGGCTTACCGTGCACCTCGGGCGCATCCACTTGACGGATGAGCATGGCTGCCCCGAGGCGCCGACGGACGGTTTACGCGCCCCCTCCGCGACCTTTTTCCTGCCGCGCGGGCTCCGCCGATTTCACGCCGAGAGATCCTCGCGGCGGAGGGAGGTGTCTGACGGATCGCCGAGGATTCGAGGTTTATTAAGGGGCTGCCCCCGCGGACGATGGGGCAGTGCTTCGATGAACCGCGAGCTGGGACGGTTTGATTGCTTCGCTTTTAGGGAGCGATGCGTAAACGTGTGGTGAATTGCAGTCGTGGAGGTAGGGAATTGAACGCGTTTTTTTGGCTAGCTCAGCTTTGTAGAATGGGAACATTTTCAGCTAAAATTAAATTTCAATTGTTACGGGAAACATCAGTTTATTCGTTTGTTCGCGGGTTAATGGTTTTCTTTTTGTTATAAAATATAGTGAAATAAATAAAGGTCGGCATGAATTTTAATTAAACAATAATTAAACAGAGAGCGTAATTGTATGCATAATGTATAATGATTATATGTAATAATATTTATTTATTTTTGCAACAATTAACCAAACTAGAATCCTAAGTTGAAGCAGCGAGATAAAAACTTTACTTTTCTATCTAACTTTAATGTTAATCTTACTTTGAATCAAATTCAACGTCATCAGAGCTAATGCACCAATTTATATGCAATTTTGATCATCCTGAACTTCAAAGTTGAAAATTAGAGTGACTTAGAATATAAATCCAGTTTTATTAGTAGGCAAGAAAAGTTTTATCCACCTAAAAAAAGTTTATGAAAATATTTTTACGTTGTTCATGTTTGCATTAGAGCAAAATAATGCAGAATCCTGGACGAATAGCTTCACTTCTTCGATATCGATAGTCAGGAAAAACATCCGAAGTATTTCGTGCTATGGTAAATAGCTGCGAAGCTTGTCTATTACGTAAGTTCAGGATGGATCCATAGCTTGATGGAATAATACGTAAAACTGCGCGGCTCGAATGCTCGATGCAACAGCAAAATTTATCTACATACCGCAAAAAATAAGACCGAAAAAGAAATACGAAAACAGGTCTAAAGTAAGACAGTCCAGTCCTGTGTGCCAGATACGTTAAACAATATGCTAATACACTCTAACGGTCACGTTAATCATAAGTAGGTTACAAATGCCAATAATACACGTTTGAATTATTCAATCCGCAGTCAGGCCGCGCATAATTTTCAATAAGAATCGACCCGGGAGGGGACGTCAAAATAATCTGAATAGCAATAGGAAACTTTTCAAAATCCTCTCCCCGCCGACGGGTGAAATCCAATCATCGGCCCCGATCGATTTTCAAGCCGAATTTTGCGCAATCAGCTGGGGGAGCCGCGCGCATTAGCGCACTCGCCGATTAACGCCGCCTCGTCCCGCGCCCCAGGCCCGAATTTCCCCGGGAATTTATAACCCGTATCGCATATTGCGTCCGCGAGCGGCGCGTTCGCCTCGGGGACGCAATCAGCGATCGCATAACGCGGCCCCGATCGAATGAATCTTCGGCCACCCCCGCCCCGAGAGCCTCCGGGCGCAGAGTCCCGCGCCCGGCGAGAGGCGCGCCTCTGCCAGCGTCCAGGCGGTCTTGCCTAAACTGTCGCCCCGCCACCTCGCTGTATTTAGTGGGGCGATCGGCCGTGCTCGGGACACTCCGTATTGTGAAACGTGTCCTCTTAAGCGCGCGCGTCGACGCACACGTACACGGAAGCGTGGATCGGAGGCCTCCGCCTGGGTACGATGCTCCTATATCGCATTCAGCGGGGCGCGCGCCGCCAGCAGTGTGTCTGTGGATATCGATCGGCTCTTTCTCCTTTGTCCCCCCCCCCCTCCCTGCGTCGTGTACCTCGATCGAATACTGATATAACGAACGTGATATTATTCACCTGGCCGACTGGCTCGGCGGTGGGGGGAAAGAGGGCGAAAGTTATCGACACCTATCGAGAGCCTCTTTTTTCTCCTCCCCCCCCCCATGCCTCATTGTGCGGATTGGATCCTCTGGGAGGATGGAACGATCCGAGGATCCTCTCCGCCGATTCTCCGCGGCGTCGAATGTGGGTCAGGCGAGTGTTTGCCGGAGTCCCCCTGCCGTCGCGTCCGTGTGTACGCGCACTTGATTACCCGGTGTATCCCGGGCTTCTTCCTTTATGCCGCCGCCCGCAGAGACTGCGGGCTCGAATTCTCATCTCGCGCGCGGGCATAAAGGAGCGCCTCGGCTGGTTTACGGCTGTTATCAAAGCTTCCGCGCAGACGTCCGCGTTATTATAAACTGGAATCGAGCCGAATATATCTGCCCCGAGTGCCTCGCCGGCGCGAGTGGGATCTGTACGAGCGAATATCGGACGAATTAGCTGCTTCGCCATTCGATACCGCGGCGGCGGCGGACGAAATGAACGGCGGGGAATTCCCGGCGCGCTTGAACGTTTAATCACCGGCGACACTTGCCGCGGCGCATTGAACGGCGGATCGAATTTCTTTGTTGACACTGTCGCATTCGTCAAAGAGTTGACTGAATTCCTGCCGCGGTATGTGTGCTGCAGCGCGGCCGGACGGCGTTGCCGGACAGTGTGCAGCTTTTAATTAAATTTTCTCCGGCGGGGTCGGAATTTACAGGGGAACGCGATGCCGAATAGAGGCTTATTAATCTGTTCTCTGGAATATTTCGAATGGAAGCCTGTTGGGGGAGGGTTGTAAAAATAATTCAGGATACGGATCGGTGACTACATCTGTTGTATTTGAGTGAAAGCAATCAGAGATTTTGAAGAGATTTGAGATTTTAGAGTTTCTGGAAAGCAAACAATAAGATTATTCGAACTCCAAAGTAAAGCATGTTCTAATCGATTTCGAATTCACCTTTGTTATTAGCAGAGTTGAGTGGCCTATTTTCGTTTTTCCGATCTAGACTTCCATCTTAGTTATAATAGTAATGTTCTATTTTTGTTTTTTAACATTTTTAAACCATTCGAAATTAAAGATTCGACTGTCGAGCAATTATTTCTTGTTTCAGAAAGTAAAATTTAGTTCGCACGTAAAGTAAAGCTCTTCTGACTTCGGCGCAGCTTCAAGCTACAGAAATAAAAGTCGTTTACTTAACAGCAATCGGGACTAGAAACGGCGGATGAGGAATTTTCACGAATAACAAACAGAAGCTATTATTTCATAAGATTCGTTTCCACTTCTGATTGAGATTTTTTCCATTACAGAGTAACTGATCCATTCATTTGCCGTAATGACATTAATATTTTAACTCGAGTCTGTTTCGAGATTTATGGGAGAAGCTTTAAAGTTTTAATTCCATGCCAAAAAAAAAAATAAGCAGCATTAATAATGTAATGGATACCGTAAATCTTATTTATCATCAAATTTTTAATTTATGCAATTGCTTAATGCTTGCTTATTACTTATTTCACTAATCCGAGCATCAATTATGCATACTTATTAAAAAGAAGCTTGCAATCATTTATTACTGACGTCTACGTAACTTTTTATGACTAACGTCGCCGTTTATACACACAATGTTGCGCAATACTCTCCCATTCGCTTTCGACCCAACTGCGGCGAGTTTAAATTTTAAACAAAAGAAAAAAGAAACGAGCTAACAAAGCCAAGGGTGATCCATCAAAATTTAAGGAAATTTATTTCGCGCCCAAACGTTTCGTAAAATGCGATTGCGAGCGACGCGGCGAGGCAGCGATTGCAGTCGCAATGCGCGCGCGCCCCCGCCGATAAATTGCAAAACATCCCGGCAGATGAATCCCGGCTGCCGGGGGATTATTATTAGTCCGGATTCTGCCGGGACATTAGCGGAGGAAGGAGCGAGCGGAGGATAACAAGTGGAAAAATAAAGGAGCACGAGGCGGCGGGGGGAGAGACGCTTGCCAAGTGGCGGAGCGAACGATCAAAAATGGTGATTCGGAGGAAAGTGCGACGGGGACAGAAGAAGCCGAACGGCGGAGGAGCTGAAATGTGGATCGGCGAGGAGACAAAGGGAATCTCGTAAACGCCAATTTCTTTTTCTCTCTCCTCTTTTCCGTTTCCTCGCGCCGCCGAAAAATTTACGGCCGCCGCGAACGCTCGCGAGGACTGCATGAGCGCTCTGTTTTACTGGTCGGTCATTCATATTCCTGATAATTTGGCGGTGTGTTATTCGGCTTTGTTGCAAAATTAGTCGGCAGCATCCGAAAGGAACAATGTGTCTTTGTCTCCGGTGACAATTTTCGGGGGATGAATAATAATGATTGCCGAAAATATAGGTAGCTTTTATGAAGACACGCTTTTGGCCCGCAGTAAACAAAGCAATATTTATCAATTTAAAGCCGATCACACGCTTCAGTCACTGCAAAGGAGATTGCAAAATGGTAGATGGAATTGCTAATGCGAAACAATGAAAGGTTATTTTGGAAATTTGGTAATCCATTCGTTTTAATTAAGAGTGGATTTTTAGTAACTTTTTTAGTTGATAAAACGTCAGAGTGTCTTTTATATGTGCCGTGAATCAAGTACAATAAATATACGACGATCATTGTTTGCTATTCTATTTTTTGGCTATAATACTCCGCCGCGATTTTGCTTTTGATAAAAATATAATAAATTTCATCGCTTAACCTCCCCTTATCTAAAAATAGCAAATTATTCTTAATGACGGATTTGCTGTTCGAGAACTTGTTAGGAGGCCTTCCGAATTTAGATGCTTTCGACGATCATATCTTTCATTCGGCGAGAGCGAAGCAACCTTCGCCTATTAGTTTGAAAGGGGCCGAATAAGGTTCGGATTACAAGTGCGGAGTATTTATGAGGTCGATTCCCTCGATAAAATCAATTCATATTTTTATAGCGAATCCGTGAATTTTATTTACTCGGCCTTTCGCTCCTTCGCGCTGCTCTTTTCGGCGTTGTTTGCGCCTCGTAAATATGTTATTAATTCAGATTCCGAAAGGTCCGACGGTACGTTTAATCGCCGTCGTTCCAATGTTTAAGCAGTTTTGCATAAAAATTTGCGCTTCCGACGAGTTCACTTCATCGGCAAATATTTGAAAATAAAGGCGCAATTCCGGGGTGGATGCGTAAATTCAGACCGAAATAAACATCGAATTTCAATTACCGCGCGTGTTTCCGCAGGGTTAGCAAAAAAGTGCGCGCGCGGCTGAATTTTTTCGACCCGGGAAACAGCTGTCGAAGATAAAATTTCGAGTTCCCGCAACTTTCTTTCGACTATTCGTTTTTATATCTACCCCCGCATTAACCTGATTCAAAACAAAGTCAGCCCCTCGCAGCCGCGAGTACTTAATCATGTCCATATTCCTCGAAACGCACGCGGAGCGTATAAAGTGCATTGCGCGCGCAGGTGTAAGTCGTAAGCCGACTTGAAGACTGCCAATCAAGCCGGCTTTCAAGGAACATTTAATCATAAGCTCCGCAAAGTTGCGACAGGAATTACGCGCAAGAGATGAACACGCGAACGGAGAAGCATTCATTTCCGAAATGCAGAAGCATTAACAGAAATACCCCGAGCTTTGAGGTAAGGTGTTTATTAGAGTTCGGAATGGAAACTATTTGCGAGACAGAAGATCGCTTACGTTGTTACGCGCGTATAGAGACGTTGCTTACACGTGTGGAAATGCGTTCGTTGTTCTTTTTTTCTAAACAAATCAGGTCGAATAGGTTATCGTCGTCGTTCTATCATTCTGTGTAGATAGAAAATTAGCAAATATTTTAGCTCGCAAACGAAGCTATCAACGTTCGAGTGGCATTTCAATAAAGTCAAAATTTATCATAATTGCAGTAAATTTACCGCCGTTCCCTCCCGTTTTCTTCCGGCGACGTGGAAATTCGCAGCTCTCCCGCAAAATTTCAGATTCGCTCAGAAATTTCTTCCCGCTTCCGAAAACAGGGCGCGCTCGTCGTTTACCTCCGAAACAAAAAAAAAAAAAAAAACTTCCCGCGTCTTCTCTCGCAGAGCCGATCATCGCGCGCGCCTCGATCGTCGGCCAATCGACTCGCGAGCCAGCGGTCTCGATTGCCCCTCCGACGCGAGCGGCGCTAAAGAGGCCTCGCGGGCGCGCATAAAAGACGCGCGCGATAAACGCCGCGATGCGCCGGCGGCTCGCGAACTTCTCTCTCTCGCGCGCGCGGCTCCGAAAATAGCTTAATAACTCTCGGCGCGCGCGCGGGAGGCTTTCTGTATCGGCGCTGGGCGTCATCGCCGCATTGTTTACCGGGCGCAGCCGAGGCGATTGGATCGCGTCCAATGGAAACAAGCGCCGGTCGAGGGCGCGGGGGAGAAGAACGGAGAGAGGCGCGCGGCTGTTTTGTAAGGGAGTCTCTGGTAGCTGGAAAAATCGGACGGTTCGCCGCGATGCACCCACGTATCTTTTTTTCTTTTTTTTTCTCCGCGGGGAAAGCTTCTTGGGGGAGGCGACGGGTTCGAAGGGTCTCGAGAAATCGAGAGGTTGATTTATGGGCAGCGGAGATTCGGGGCGAGAATATTCAATCGTTATATAAAAGATCGAGGAGGAAAGTGCATTTAAAAATTGGGTTGTTGGTTTATTTAGTTTTTTATGGATGGACGGATGAATATTTAACTCCTGACAGTTTTTTTATATTGTTATATGGCTTTGTGAAATAGCACGTCGAAAGAAACGTTAAATTTTGAGCAATTTAAAAAAGTTAGTTAGTATTTATTTACTCGCCTGATGGTTTTTTTGAATAAATAAAAAATACTCAGCTTGAATAAAAAAAAAAAAAGCCAGGGAAAGTAAAACGCAGCGAATGATAAATAAAGCCAGAAATACTTTTGAGGTACGGCTTTTCTCCGTTTATATTTTATTACCGGGTTATTCTATTAGAACAAGACCGTTTACCCTTGGCGAGTGACGCTGACTTTCTTACGACTTTGAAACGGGGTTCCCCGTTTCTTATAAAGTACCGAGATATAATATCTCGGCCATCTGCGAAATTCGTACGTTGCGAGGGAATGTTAAATGGGATTGATTTGAAAGTATAAAGTGTACGCGTACGTCTTTGCGGCTCTGATTTTTTCTTTCGTGCTATTTTTATGTCGCAGATTCGTAAATATGTATTGTTACGTTGATTCATTATTAATGTGGATTATTGTGAAATTTGTACTAGCGGTATTTAGTACTATCAATGTCGATTTAATTTCCAAATACATTTGGGCATGCCTGCATTTAGCACAATATGTAATAATATAATAATGAATTTATATAATTTGCTTGTCAATATACTGTGTACTTTGATAAACTTATAATCTAACCTTTTTTTAGGGGAGTGGAGATCTTTTACAAAAATTAATTAAACGATAACATTACTTTTGTAAATGTATTTAAAAAAAAAACATACGGTACATCTTCATTTTATTGTTTATCAAAACTTCTTCTGTTTGCGCGCGACGTTTAGCACAAACATCTACATTTATTTACGTCCTCCCCGTCTAACAACAAGTCAATTCCCAAATAAATATCCTAATATTTTACTCATCGAACGATATACACTTCGTAACTTTCTTTGATCACAAAAGAAATCCCCCTTGAAAATACATACGCAAACGTCAATCCGAGGAAGAAATCGGCCCCGACGCGCACACAATCAATATTATCACCGCCGCAAATAAAAGAAAAAAAAAAAAAAACTGCTCAATACTTGAACCGTATCCCTGGACACTCTATCAGCAGCGTTCGAAAAGCCTTTCTCCAGACACTCGGACCAATAGCTCGAATAAATCTAAGGCAGAGTCGGAATCGATCGTGCAGAAAAGATAAGGAAGGGATCGAGGATCCAAAGGTCCGATTAACACTCGGTCGTTGGAAATGGAGCAGCTGCATAATTCATCGGTTCCGAGCCGCGGATTCCTTCAATTATTCTCGCTCTTGACTGGTAATTTTTCCGCGGCGGTCGGATCGATGAGCCCGGGGATTAGTTTCGAGTGTTTTGCAGTGCGCTGGTCAAGTCTCTCTGGAAGCGTGCTCGAATCTTAAATAACGGATGCGGAAATAGAGATTTCGAGGCGGCTCTGTTTTTGCACGTTCGAGCGGACTTTCAACATTCGCTTTCGTGCGGAAAGTCGATTGGCACTGCGGGCTCTTTTATCTTTAATAGAATTTTCAGTTTGCGGTTTCGTACGGAATGTTATAGGGAAGAAATTTAGTGCCGACAAAGTGTATTAGAAAAGTTTTGAAGTGAAATCGAAGGGTTACGTTGCGGAGCTTTCCCTTTGTAAGGGCTAATACTTTTGAACTGGAACAATAACCTTTACATAGAAGAAGTTGGTCTTGAAAGAATGCTTATATATGTTCCAAGTATTTTCAATAATCAAACTTTTATCAGTACACTGTAATTTTCTAAGGCCCACAGTAATAGAAAAATATTAAATAAACTTTCAATTACTACAAATTTAAACTGCTTATTTGAATCATTTAACCGTTGCTCGTAAGCGGATTAGCCAAGTAAGTCTCGAAATTTGTTGCCCCAAATTCTAAACTAATGAAACTAATCAGATTGATATAATCTCCGCGTTTGATATTATTCTGGATTAACGAGGATGTCGATTGTTCTCTTACCCAACCCTTCTATATCGACCGAATCCAGGAGAAGCCACAAGTACCGGAACAACGTGAATCGGTATTTAACATTAACCTGCAAGGCGTATCTACAGTGAGGTACACGTGCATATACTTTGCGGGTTAAATTTAAATGCCAATTCACGTTGTTCCGGCCATTGTGGTTTCCGTTGGCTCTCCTGGGTTTGTTGAATTTAACAAAGGGAAATAGAAGTGTCTGCATGCTGTAATAAAAGCGGAAGTACGTCTATAGTTACCCCCTGATTGCGCAATAGAATATTAGCTCGTGATAACGCAGATTAGACGGGGTATCTTTAATCGTCAAGTAATATGTTGAAAAGGTGATTAGCGTAATCCGGTTTAGTAGAGGAATTAAATGAACCTTAGATGAACAATATCCAATGTTATAGCATTATATAGTATGTTTAGCTAAATTTAGGATTATAATACATAATTTGTGAAGATATATAATATTTTTGTGGCAAGTCTGTAGGTTTAGATACTCCTTGAATTCCTACGCACAAAATCCAAGATTACTTTAAGGAGGTTCAACACTTTCGTGAAAATGCAGAAATTAACGTAGATCGATAAATATAACTTCTTGTTTTATAGAAAAACAATCTAGAAATCAAAATGTGCCCGATTGTGAATCGCCTACCAGGTATTTGACAAAGAACTAAGGGACAACGGAAACAAAACTCTGCCTTCCTGCATGAAAGGCTTGAACCTCCTTAATAAAATGAAAGTAGATCATATTCCTTCGCGGCAAATGCGTCTACATCTCAAAAGAATTCTTTTGAAAAGTCTGCACTCCAGTTTAGGCTCGTACCATTTACCTCTAATATCGACCAGGAAAACTTGCAACCCATCCACCCTTTTCTCCTTCCAAACCTCTCTAGCTTAATGCCCGAGATGAGCTCGGAAATTTTCTCCGACTCCCGGGGAAAGCACCCGAAAAAGTTATTTTTCGGCCAGAAAAAAGAAAACAAAAAAATCCCCGTCCGCGAAAAACACAAGCCGATGAAAACGGATGGGGTCAGCGCTGACCCACGTCTATCTTCGACGGCTTATCGGAGGTCACTCGAAGGCTAATGGTCCGCGCAAAGTGACTTTTCAAGAGGGACGCTTAATGGAAAATTAGATGATCGGAATTTCCTCGCGCCACAAGTGGCCGTTTTCTCCGAGATCCAATCTGACCCAGATTGCGACGCGGAAAAATTCCTCGCCCAGAAGAAGACATTCGAATGAAACGACGATATAAAGGCTCTCAGTGGTAACGGGGCTGCTTTGGGGGGAGGGGGTCAAACGAAATTAAACGCTTCGTTTTGATTCCGCAGAATCCGAGGGAGCCGTCTCGTAATTAAATACAAAGCTTGCGCTGATCAATAACGCGGAGCTTCGGTGGACGTCAAAACCTCGGCGAGGTATTAAAAGCCTCGCGGCTCTCTCTCTCTCTCTCACTCTTGCCGGCATTAAACTTTAGCGATACATAGAAAATCAATTCGAGGACATCTGCCTCATTTATCTAAACTTCCGGCTCTAATTTACACGCCACCGCTGGTCCTAAAACGTGAGCGAGTATTGTTGGAACTTGGGAAACTCGTGTGTACAAACAATGCCGCTTGACAGTCGGGAATTAATAAATAATCAAGACCTGGATTCGATCAGCTGCAGGCGCCAAGCTATAGGAGAATTAGGTGCGAGGTCGATTCAGAGTAAACCGATTAATGAAGGGAGAAAGGATTGGAGGTGTTAACCTGCCGAAAGCTTTGTCTTTAGCTCGTACAGATGGTATGTCGATGCGGTATTTTTACTGACTTAATTGTTGCTGCGGGAAATTATTGATTGCATTAAGCTGCTTATCCTGCAATGCGCGTCGGTATTAGTATCCACTATAATAATCTAAGTAATTAAAAAAGTTTTGCAATTTAGTTGAAAATTTTTAAAAAGGGTAGGCAGAATGATGAAGTTTGATAAAGGTTGACAACGTTTCAACAATTTCAAAATGTAAACCACATCTCTTCTTTGTCAAAAAATATGAAGCAAAAATGATATATTAAGAATATTAAAATTATTTATTGTACCATTTTACTATTTTTTACAAAAATACTTCGTATTAAAAGTTGAATTATGTACACACTGCTGATTAAAAATATTCCTAGCTGAATTTTTAACAAAAACAGATACGTTTACATAAAATTTTTCTGGTGCAGATTCTGTACGGAGTTACATCGCGGCAGTCCGTATTTGCCTTTACAGCTGCCCGATGCAAAGTTTCACAATAGATCCGTTAATTCGCCGGATGCACAAAGGCACGTCAGCACAGAGGCCGCGTAAATTCGCCAAAAAATACTGCCGGCAGCCTCGAGTTTCGAGAATCGTAAAAAGCGCCTCGCGAATTCAATTTTAATATAACGAATTTAGGGCCGAAGCGAGCAATAAATTATCCTCGACGAAGCGTCGAAAGTTCAAGAGCCAATGGCGTGCTTGAGCCCTCTCGACTTATCACGCGACGGAGAATAGTGCGAGACGCGACTTAGGCGATGGCTTTTAGGTCGGCGATTAAGTTGTAGAATATTCAGAATCGAAATTAGGAATTATAAATCGAGACTCACGACTGTTTGGTATATTGCGGTAGAGTGAAAGTAGTTTTTACCTGTAACAAAAGAAATTTCACGTTACGTTTTTTATAGAGAATTGCATGTAGATATGATTTGGGTATAAAGTTAGGCTGCTTACTAAATTATATCATATATAAATAAAATTTATGTTAAAACAAACAAGAAAGATTTAAGAGTGTACGTCTACATAACATAATTAATTATGTTGTACAAAGTTATACTGAGAGAAGAATTTAGTAAAAATTACCATACTGCCTAGTAAGGCCACCACAGACTGTCAAAACCAACAAAATTACCATACTTTATAAAATTTACAAAATAGTATAGTAAAATTTCTTACAAAGTACAGTGATTTTTTTGGTTTTGACAGTCTGTGGTAGCTTTACTAGATAGTACGATAATTTTTACAAGATTATTTGTAATTTTTACGATATTTATTCTCTCAGTGCATGTATTATACGAAGTTTCATGCGGTTTTACATAAATTTTTACTCATACGAATTTGAAATAAAATATTTAGATTTATTATCTATGTAAAACATTTCTGGACGAAACTATCTTAGGATTATACTGCTCATCCCTTCAATATTCTTTAAAACTACTTTCTCTTATAAATTGCGATGTAACGTCATTACCTTTTTCCATCTTATCGCGTCAATATTTGAAGTCTAAAACTAACAACTTTTGCTCAGCGAACGGTAATGGAATAAAATAGCCTGTTTACGCAAACATCTCGGGGGCAGCATTTTGCGCGTCTAACTTTTGTCAGATTGTTTTTTGCGAAGCTATTTTCAATGCAGCAAGACTCTGTTCCCCGTCGTTAAATTGCAACAAAAATTATTACAGCGAGGAGAGACGACAAGCGCCCGACTGTCGCTAAGCAAAGGTCGAGATGAAGGTGTAATTGCAAGAAAACTGCGACTCGTTCGTCGCTTCAACATTTTACTTGCGAGCATTTACGAGTGGAAGCGCACGAGCATCCCATATTTTGCCCTCGGAACAATGCTTGTCAAAGCAGCTTTGCGCAAAGCTCCTGCATTTGTAGAAAAAAATCGGGTTATCGATGCTTGATCCTTTAATCTTTGCATTATTTGACTTTGTAACAGGAATTGAAGGGCCGGATCGAATAACAGCTTCCGCGCTCGAGTCCGTCAGACAAGCGACTCGCGCGACTCGAGGGCATAAGTCGTTGTTCAATCAGGCCCTTCAATTACACGACCCTTGGTAGAAATCGGAACTATTTTTAGAGTAAGAATTGGCCATTTTCATTCGCAACTGTCCAAAACCTGGGCAGTACTACTACCCAAGTTTCTTACATAATGTACCGATTTTTTGAATCTATTTATGACATTTAAAATGCCCAAGTGAAAAAAAATTTTTTTTTAAAGTTTATCTTTAAAATAACCTAAAGTTCTTTTTTCGATTATTTGCATTTTATTTGGCCAAATATAAAGACTGATTTCGGAATTTTTAATACAACATTTTTCGTATTAAAACTTCCCAAAAACTAGTTTTTTAAACATTTAAAATGGTTTGATTTCTACCAGGGACTATGTGTTTTTTATTCGCTCGTTCCTTCTGCAGTATTATTTTATCAAGAAATTAGCAAGGGGCAAAATAAGGAATGTTTGCAAAAAAATGGCAGGATATTCTTGTTTAAATAATGACCAGAAGTCAAAATTTCAAAATAATGGCACTTATACAATTTGAAAAAGTGCTCTACAAATTTTACATTTACACCAAAGTTCATTTAAAACAATTTAAAAATCGTTTTCACATTCGCGCACAAGTCCTCAAAATGGATCAATCAATTAACAGCAGTAATCTCGCATTACAGACATCGAATCGCCATATCCACGAAGCTCCGATTGAATAATTCCTCCGATAATCCTAAAAATACCTCGTAAAGCTGCGCGATACTGCTCGTCGAATAGAGAGCGACGAGTCGCAGTATTAATCCCTAATTCGACGTGTATTAATAAAAGACGAGGCAGCCTAAAGATAAAGACAATTGAGCGAAAATACAAGTGGCTTCTATTTCTCGCAAACGGACGTCTCGAAAGGCCGTCGAAGTTTAAGGTTCGCCTCAGTATTAATAGCCTCCACTGTATACATTCCCCACCCTCTCCCCCTACTTATCCTTCGTTTCCACTCTAAGAAAAGAGAGAAAGTTCGACTCTTTCTTTTTTTTAAGAAGCTTCATATTTTGTACTCTCGAGTAATTTCTTGAGATTATAATTGGGTCTAAATGGCGTTTTGTTAAATATAGTATTAAGTGTGCGTGTCTAATTATTATAATGGGCGCAGTGTTTGTATTTCGTTTAGCAATTATTTCATTTCTCGAGTTATTAATATAATGCGCGCGAGGGAAATCGTGGCGTGAATAAGGAGAAAATTGTAGGTTAGAATAATTTGGAATTATTCTATTAAATTTGATGTATGTTGTTTTAGTACTTTTAGCTTTAATTAATATTATAAAATTCTAGTTAATGCCTATCACTCACGTTCAACTAGGAATCCATGCAAAACGTTAAAAAACTGATGTTTTTTTTTTAATTACCGTAAAAAGTATTCATATGTCGTCCTCTATCCTCCTAAAAAAGTACGTGTTAATGCTGCGGCTTTAATTAACATTTTTTGTAATAATTAGTGCTTAATTTATTATTCAGGGTTGAAAGCTTAAAGGAGCTTAAAATATTAAAAGTACTTCATTATTTTTGAACTATAAAATCATTTTTTTAACATAATTTTGCATACCTTTAAATTTCTTGACCGACAATTAATATATCATCTCTTTGTACAAGCCAACCAGCAAGAGATAGCTTCTCGCATTTTCCACTGCAAAGCTCGATCCTCGTGAAAAAACAATTTTTTCAAAAGTTCTCCTCTCCACCTATTCGTCCGCTTGCGTTCCCTGCGCTGCTTATTTTCCCTCGGTTTCTTTCGAAAACAAACTCGGAACGGCGGAACACCTCCGAGTGAAAGTATACAAGAATGCTCGACGGCCTCTCGGCCTGCACGACGAGGAATAAAATACTCCAGATAACTAAGAACAATAATCGTCGATAATTCGATTTCGCTTCCTTCTTCCCGTTTTGAAAATAGCGCGCGGCGCAGAAGTCCAGGAAATCAGACTCCCGCGGAGAGGAAATTGCTCGAGTCTGGTATAGCTTTTACCTCTTGTCTGTTCGTTTTTTTTCTTTTTTTTTAGAAAAGCTTTTATTAATTTCGACGAGGAATGTAAGACAGAGATTTCAATTAGAGGGATTTTATTTCTCGGCGTGTAATAGAAAATCGTGACGGATTTAATGTGTAGATAAATTTCGAACAGGTGTGAGATCACATTTTATACAGCGACCCATAAAAATTGTATGGGCGTATGCTTCTCTATTTATTACTGATAGTGATATCTACATGAATATAAGTATTATTTTCGCATGAATTTATGGAGCGTGTCGCATAAATAAAATGAATTTTTAAGACTTGCCGCGGCGAACGTCAACAGTTGAATGTTGAAAACTGCATTTAAAGTATTGATTTTCAACGATTTATGACTTTATTACAGAATATTTCTATACTTGATTTACAGAGTAATAAATTTAATTAATAATAATAATAACGTCTATTAAGCTAGCCTAACCAATATAGCCCGACACAATAAAAACTATTTCATAATTTGTTGCTAATT